>JAJIZL010036927.1:0-41591 GCA_023969395.1 Amblyomma maculatum
AGTAAGAACTCAAGAGAAAATTCACTTGAAACTCAGAAGATACTCTGTGTCTCCATTGTGAAAGAGCAACATACTCTCATCAGACACACACATAAAATTTTTATAAGGGTGAAGTTTTCTTTCCCAAAGCGCACGAAGCCGTTAACGCTTTTCGGTTAGAGTTAAGACACACTCTCAAAGTAGAGCGACAAAAAGGCGAAAAGCACGCAACCGGAACCGGGCGTCCCGTCCAGGACGCGCTTCCCTCTCATGCTCCATGGTTTTCATCCCTGTTGCGCTGCCGAACTGCCACAATTTGCGCCTCAGGTGGTGCGCATGTCGGCTTCGCTTTGAGACAACAATGCGGCCTTGGCAAGGTCTGAGCTCTTCGTTCGTTCTAAACTGTATTTCAGCTCGTCGTGTTTGCTTCTATAAACGGCACCAGGAAGAAGGGATTTCGATAGCCTTCTGCATAGCAGCTTGTCAACTTGACTCCCTCGCTTCCTTACGGAACAGTACAAGGCAAAAAAGAGAGAATCAGAAGAACGGAAAGGCTGAAAGGTTAACTAAGCAAAAAAGTGCAAAACATCAGGAGCCTGTAACCCACAACTTGAGTCTGGCTTGTTTGCATTGCGGGGGTTAAAACGTAAAAGAACAGAGCTGAACGTAGGCGCGAAGCAAGCAATCGGTGAATACAAGCGGCAAAAGCCATCTCAGCCAATCCAAGCAGTGAGGGACTGGGCCCAAGTTAAACTAGGATTCAGCCTCGCTAGATCGACGGTAGCATCGATACTACAGGACTCCAATAAATGGCTCAACGTCGGCATCACAGCGTCACCCACAGTCTGACAGCGCCCAGCACAGTTTGGAGAAACGGAGTCAGCCTTGTTAATGTTGTCTGAGAATGTGCACGCGAATGGTGCGGTCGTGAGCGACGATATGCTTCAAGAGAAGGCTCGTTGTTTCGGCAACATTAATGGGTACGTACCGTTCCTTATCCTCCGTCTTGTTATGTTTTAGCTGTGATGACTTGCGGAATATTTTGTTCAGTAAAACAGGGTGATGTTTACTGAGAAAAATTATTCTACGCTCTGTCTAGGCGTGACTACTCAAGAAGATGGCTGACAAGTTTTAAGAACAGACAGAGCATCTCGAGTCCACGGATTCATAGAGAAGGGAGTAGTATCGACAGCTAGGCTGTTTCCTCGCCTCAGGAGAATCTCAAGCAGCTACTTGGCGGCTACTACTCAGTGACGAGGCCATTTTGGAAGTGGCGGTGAGTAGAGAATCGGACGCTGATTCATCGGCCAGTGAGGAGTTCGTGCTGGAAAGTTCGACCAACACAAAGCCCACCATCAGGCGTGTCGTGGTGCGCGAGTAGCTTCAGACTGCACTACAATTTTTCGAAGACAACAATGACAAGGATAATGCACTCAAATTTGCCGGTATTCTGTCAAATTTTGAGTCCAATGCACACCGTTATGTACAAAAGCAGTCATTAATTACAATATTTTTTTCCTGAATAAAATCATTTCGTTTTTATTCATGACTAGTTATTATAGATGACTCGCTTTATAGACAGTTTTGTTCGCAAACCAAAGTGTCCATATTAACGAGGCACAACTGTACTTCACGCGATCCGCAACGACTGCAATTTTTTAGTATAAAAAATGTGCCACACAAAATTGCTTGGACAAGATGGCAAGTATATTAAGGAGGGTACGTTATGCATATAGCTCAGAAATAACTGCTTCTCTGTCGGAAAAATCTGGCGGGCAGGTTTCTCGCAGCACGTGGAGTATACCACTTTTGTGCACGGGAGTACATTCCATATGACATGCAAGCGGCTGTGGGAGCGCAAGAAATTCTGGATATAAAGCGACTTAATATATTCGCTTGCTTTGTAATCCCAAAATAGGTTAACTATGCAGTCTTGTTTAGGGAAGACGTCTGTACCTTCGAAACAATAAATCATTCGCCGCTACTTCGTTAATCTTTATTTAAGTTTAACAAAGACATGTACACATGTCATCAACTGTTGGTTCCGTGGCGAGATAAATTTTGCTGCCCTATATTGTAAAATGCAGTGTTTAGTCACTGTCCTATTATTTCTGCTTATGTAGCGTATCTTCTAGCCTTTACTCAAAGTGGCAAGACAGGCTTGCCTTCCAGCTTTTATGACAAGGGCTTTGAAGACTGGAGATGGAAACGATGGTAGAAGAGCACTCCAAGCTAAACCTTGTTATTGACACAGTCAGTGTAGATGTACCATGAGCATCAGGTAGCGGAAAAAATTATTATATTTGCAATGCCCACTATTTCATTGCATGTATACCATAGTAGTTATACAGTTTAGAATTCTTATGCGGTCCGTGTTTTAACATGGCGCCGCCACTCACTATTGGATTTATTTTTCATTACATCATAATGGATAATTTGTCAAACTTTGCAGGTAGTCCGTCAATCAAGGCAAAAGTAGGTCAACGAATGACAGCGATACGGCCACCCGATGTCGTGATACGGCTGCCTAGATCGCTGCATGAAACAGACTTCTGGAAGGCAGCTGAGTGGAGGAGCTGATTACTGTACTACTACCTGCCATGTTGTCACGGCATTCTTCCATGTCGGTACTGGAACCACTTTTCCCACCGTGTGGAATGCATCCATCTTCGACTGAGTGAACAACAATGCCTTGACGACACCACTCATGCTGGTAAGCTATTTTATCTGCCCAACCAGAATGAAAAGCGTTGTAAATAACTGTGTGAAACAAGGCAGAAGTGATACAGGAACAAAAAACATCACGGGCACAGACTTGCACCTGTTTAGTTGTGAACGAAATCACATACTGTGTATGTAATGAACCAAGACATCCAATCACTGCTATCACTGACACAAGAGAAAAGCGTTGGTCTAAAATGTATGGATAGAATGTGATACCTAAATGCACTCCAGGAAGTTAAACGAAATGACCGAGGGCTGCGTATTCATCTGGCTGGGAGGATCTGCATTTGAAGGCATTTTTATATCATGTATGAGTACACACAACCTAAATAATTTCCTTGTTTTGTGGGACAGTCAAACCTGCAGCTTAATTTCATTACCTGTGTAAAAGGATCGACACAATTTCGGCAGAAATATGGCGTCCCAGCTAGGGCTCCATGCATGTGCAAAAAGGTTGTTGTTGTGTTGTGTTTTATGGCGCATAAGCAACTCAGGCTATCATGCGCCAAGCACAAGGTATATTATGGTTTTTTTTAAAAGGAATGAAGTGTTAAGATATCATAGTTTGTTCAGGAAGGATGTTTCTTCTAAGAAACTAAAAACACATGAAATGTCTACAATTGCATTCTCTCCTAGGAGAAGTGATGGATGGAATGGTATCTGTTTGGTGTAAAATAGAGTGAAATGCTTTTTCCGTAGCTTTTCGAGTTTTTTACATGAAATTAAAATGTGGTTTATCGTCAGTCCATGTCCACAGTCTTCACATATGGGTTCATCTTCTTTTTTGAGAATGTAACTATGAGTAAGATGCGTGTGTCCTATTCGAAGGCGACATAATATTACCTCCATGAAGCGTTTCTGGTGACTGGATGACTTCCATTCTTCGACAACTGGTTTCACGACGTGTAGTTTGTTGTTTATTTCATTTTTCCATGAGGCTTGCCATTTTTCCCTGAGCTTTTTTTGTATGAATTTCAAAACATCTTTGCGTGGTACATTTACTTTTTCTATTTTTGCTTTTCGGGCAGCTGCTGCACATTCGTCAGCTGTCTCGTTACCTACGATTCCGACATGGCTAGGTACCCAGCAGAATTTAATTTTGTAACCTCGTGTTTCGGCTGATGTTATACAATGTATTATTTTTCCCACTACAGGTTCTGTTGCATTTTTAGAGTGTAATGCTGTGATTAAGCTGAGGGAGTCAGTGTAGATTATACTCTTTTCAATATTGCATTTTATTATTTTTTCCACAGCTATGGATATGGCATAACTTTCTGCAGTGAACACTGATGCACAATTGGGCAACCTAACTGTTTTCTGGCGATTGTTTTCTATGACACCACTACCAACATATGAGGTAGTTTTAGAACCGTCGGTATAAAATGTATTGTGGTCTTTGTATTTTTCCTCTAATGTCAGGAATTCTTGTAATATGTGTTCGTGTGGAGTTTGTTGTTTGTCAAACTGTGTTAAAGTAAGGTCGCATACACAGGGAAATTTATACCAAGGGGGTAATGGATCAGGGCATTGTGCAATGTCGGGGAGTGTATCGAGTATTTTTATTTCTTCGCACATCTGTTCGAAGCGGAGGAGGAGGGGTCTGACTGCTTGCGGTTTGTTGTTGAACAGGGTTCTGGACGGGCACTTTGTTACTATGGGGTAGCAGAGGTGTGTTGGTAGCGAACGGATCTTAAGAATGTATGAACAAGTTAGCATGGTTCTTCTGTCCTCAAGAGATGGTTCGTTGGTTTCTACATACAGACTTCGCACAGGCGACGTCCTGTATGCCCCGGTCGAAAGACGCAGACCTAGGTTGTGGACTGGGTCTAGTCGTTTTAGGTATGAGGGTCTTGCGGAACCGTAGACTATGCAACCGTAGTCCAAGCTCGAACGTACAACTGAACGATAAATCTGCAGAAGGCATGTCCTGTCGGCTCCCCAGCGTTTACGTGACAGCACTTTGAGTATATTTAAAGATTGGGAGGCTTTCTTTTTAAGGGTGTTTATGTGGGGGAGGAAAGTAAGCTTTCTGTCGAAAGTAATGCCTAGAAAATTATGTTCGTGTTTTACTGGGAGAGCAATGTCATTGAGGTAAACTGTAGGGTCCACTTGCAAACCTCGTCTAAGTGAGAATAAAACGGCTATTGATTTCTGTGCAGAGAACCTGAAACCATTTCTATCTGCCCATGTCGCTAGTTTATTCACTGTTAATTGAATTTGTCTCTCACACGTTGATACATTAGAGGATGTACATGCTATTTGTAGGTCATCGACATAGACTGAATGCATGATGGTCGTTGGGATTATTTTTACTATGGAGTTCATTTTTACTATAAACAGCGTGGTACTCAAGATGCACCCCTGAGGGACACCATTCTCCTGAGTGAAACGTTTTGACAGAGTAGCACCGAGACGAACTTGGAAAGAACGGTCGGACAAAAACTCTTTCAAGCATTTTAACATTCTGCCGCGGATGCCGTCTCCCAGGTCACGTAGGATTCCATACCTCCACGTCGTGTCATAAGCTTTTTCTAAATCAAAAAATACGGCAAGGCAGTGTTGTCTGCGTATAAATGCTTCTCGTACCGTATTTTCCAAGCGCACAAGATGATCAGTTGTCGAACATCCTTTTCTAAATCCACATTGGCGTGTGTCGAGAAGTTTGCGAGATTCAAGTGTAAACATGAGCCTGATATTTAGAACACTTTCAAACGATTTAGCGATACAACTCGTTAGTGCTATGGGCCTATAACTGCTTGGGGATGTTGGTGGCTTTCCATGTTTCAGTAACGGAACAATAATGGCTTTCTTCCAGGCCTGCGGTATTTCTCCTGACATCCATACCTTGTTAAAAAATTTTAAGAGTGCTTCAACTGAGGATTCAGAAAGATGGGCTAGCATTTGATAGTGTATTTCATCTGGGCCTGGTGCTGTACGTTTGCCGGAAGAGAGAACTGTGTTTATTTCTTGTAGTGTAAGGGGACTGTTGTATGATTCGTGAACGCTGCCAGTAGTAGGTAATTTCTGTCTTTCTGCTTGGCTTTTATACTTTAAAAATGATTCTGAATAATGTGATGAGCTAGATACCATGAAAAAATGTTCACCTAAAATGTCCGCTTGCTCTTGAATGCTTGTCTGGGTATTTGGGTCTGTAAGGAGAGGAACTGTAAACGGGGAGTACTTGCCATTTAATTTATTTACTTGTGCCCACATATCCTTGGATGTTATACGACTGTTTATAGAAGAGATGTAATGCTGCCATGAAGCTTTTTCAGCAGTACGACGCACATAGCGGGCTTTAGCTCTAGCCTTTTTGAAAATTAGGAGATTTTCTTGTGTGGGGTACCTGCGAAATATACTCCACGCCTTATTTTGTTTTTTCTTTGCCTCCCTGCAGTCTTTTGTCCACCACACTTTACAGTTCTGTCTCACAACTCCAGATGATTGAGGGATGGCTTGGCGTGCGGCGGCTAAAATACAAGAGGTAAATCTTTCATTTAACTCGTCGACATTAAAATCTTCGGCAAATAGTTTTCTCAAGTCGGCTTTCTCTTTAAAAAGCTTCCAGTCTGCTAAATGCAGCTTCCAACATCTTGGTTTGGTTTGAATTATAGATGGTGATGATGTTAGACTGATTGTTGTAGGTAGGTGATCACTTCCATGCGGATTATCTAAGACATCCCATTTAAAATCGCTAAGAACCGATGATGAGCAGAAAGATAAATCAATAAAACTCAGTTTACCGGAGCTCGGGGAGCAGTAAGTGGGTTTTCCGGTGTTAAGTAAGCAGATATTATTGCACAGAATAAAGTCTTCTAAAATTTGGCCCCTCGTGTCAGTTTTTTCACTGCCCCAGAAAGAAGAGTGGGCGTTAAAATCGCCAACTACTACGCATGGATCTGGCAGTTGGCTGAAAAGGTCTTCGATATCATGGAGTGTTATTTTTAAGTGTGGCTCTATATAAATACTGCAAATTGTGATTGTTTTATACGTGATAAGTGTGGCAGCTACTGCTTCTAGCCGAGTTTTGAGCCTATGTTCACGAGATGCAATATTGTTTTTAACTATGATGGCAACACCGCCCGAGAGCCTGCATGCCTGCTCTCGATCACGGCGGAAGACTTTGTATTTTTTAAGAATATTCACATGTAGAGGACTCAGGTTTGTTTCCTGCAGACATAAGGCCACAGGTGAATATGTTGCTAAAATGTCTTTTATGTCGCTTAAGTTATTAAGCAGTCCCCTGCAATTCCAGTTTATTACAAAAGCCATCTTAAGCTATATGACTAAAATAGAGACTACGTTGTTTTTGGCCCCGTGATTCGGGGCTTGTCCTTTTTTGCACGCTCTAAGGAGTCCCGCCGTCTTGACGGCACAGGACTACCCTGTGTTGTCGTGTCCATCGCGTCTTCAGACACGCTGGATGACCGCGGACAACACACCGGAACGCTTGAAGTAGGCCTCCCCGTGTGAGAAGAGGCCTTGGGCCCCGCAGACCTGGAAGGTCGCGAAGCCTGCTTTGGGGGTGGTGGAGCAGCGCCAGCTGCAGCCACCGTGGGCGCGGATGGCTCCACACCAGGGTCACTACCCGTGACCTGGGCGGGTGCCGAAGCACGCTGTGACGCTGCGCCCTGTTGCGTCACAACGGAGTAAGTTGGGCTTTGGACCAATGAAAGCCGCTTTCTCGCCTCTCCGAATGTAATGTTCTCAGTGACTTTTAAGGTTACAATTTCTTTTTCTTTCTTCCATGTTGGGCAGGATCTTGAGTATGCTGGGTGGTTGCCCTCACAGTTTACGCAAAGGTTTGGTTCAGTTTGGCAGTTGTCAGTGGCATGTTCATTTGAAGCACATTTTGCGCAGGTGAGTCGGCCTCGGCAGCTCTGGGAGCTGTGGCCATATCTCTGGCAGTTATAACAGCGACGTGGGTTAGGTATGTACAGTCTGAGTTGCAGCTTTGTGTATCCTACTTCAACGGAGTCTGGAAGGGTGCTCAGCGCAAATGTCAAGACGATGTGCTTAGTTTGGATCTCTTTGTTGTCTCGCCTGATCTTGATTCGGTAAACGTTGATGACATTTTGGTCCTTGAGTCCTTCGAGCAATTCTTCTTCGGTCAGAAACTTGAGGTCATTATCTGAAATGACCCCACGAACTGTATTGAGTGAGCGGTGTGGTGAGATTGTGACAGGGACATCACCGAATGATGTAACAGCTGCTAGCTTTTCGCACTGGTGGTTGTACAGCACTTCTAAGAGGAGGTCACCATTTGGTAGCTTTTTGACTTTGTAGCCTGGACCTATTGTGTCTGTGAGAGTCTTTGTCACAAGGAACGGTGAGACTTGACGGGCAGTTTTTTCTGCTTGTTCGGAGTGAATGACATGAAAGCGGGGGAAGCTGTTTACATTTTTAGTGAAAAACTTGTTCGTCACATCGGTGCGCCCTCTCTTGGCGGGAGGGCGATCAGTTGCGGAAAGGGAAGAAGCCATAAAATTTATTTTATTGTTCGGTTATGGTACCAGCCACCCACCATGGAGTCCAACAAGGGGACGGGACAGGTGCCTAAAAAAAAAAAGCCCTGCCCACGCCAGCTGTATACCTTAACTATAACCTAATATGGCTCAACCCAGGGTAGTCAGCCACACAAGGTTAACCCTCGCCGCCGGGAAGTAAGGAAAAAACCAAGAAGAGAGTAGAGGACAGGAGAGTTGTAGGATAGATGACAGGAAAGTGAAAGATGGAGAGGAGGACAGGAAAAGGCGACTGCCGATTTCCCCCGGGTGGGTCAGCCCGGAGGTGCCGTCTATGGGAAGCGTGGGCCAAAGTGGTGTGTTGCCTCCGCCGAGGGGCCTTAAAGGTCCAAACACTCGGCATCGGCTCAACCACCAGGATCCCCTTTTCCCCAGACACGACGATGCCACGCACGGCTAAGCGTGGGTGCTCGGGGTCCGTGGTGTCGCACAAAACACACAAACACCTGCTTTAACAGGTGCCCCCTGCGGGGCATGTGCAAAAAGGATTGACAAGGAAATGTTTTCTGCTCCTGGTAGCTATCTTGAAGGAGGCTTAGGAGATTTTGAAATGCACACAATCTTGAAAAGAAAAACAGAAACTGAAGGATGCTTTCCTTCTTGCCAGTTTCCCAAGCATTGCATGATGAGCAGAACACACTAGGTAAACGATGTCCAAAGATCCATTCCCTTTCTTCATTATTCACTCTAATTTTTCAGATGCCACCAGCAGCTCAATTAGTTTTTCAGTAGCCTGCTGCAACAGCAAGCATATATTGAGATGGCTCCATTGCAGTCCCTTTACTTTTATTTAGTAAAAGGTAACATCAAAAAAACCAAAGGCATGCCAGGGCTCGCTTGAATTAATAAGTATGCAAAATATCTCAAGGAGCAGAAAAATGACTTGTCATGCACAAAACTTCTTACTTGTAAAAAGGGCAAAATTTTCTAAACATTCTTTTTCTTGAAGGAAAACGAGCCCTAGTGACTACTGTCTATCACACCCACATCTTATTTACGTTCACATGCTCCGCACCTGATCAAACTAAATTTTACCACATGACTAAAAGCAACCACATCTCAATTCCTCATACTTAGGAGGCAGTTAGTGCTGCTCTGTGATAAATTCTCCAAAGGGAAGCAGCTGGACGCTGAAGTTTCAGGACGCACCATAAACATGGGTACATCTTAACCTTCACATTCAGGTTTTCAAAGCAACACTCAGGCTCAATAGGGGTACTCACGTGGAAGGTTTTATTCATATGTTGCCTTGGTGCGCAGTTATGATATCTAGAGTAGAAATAAATATAGGAGGTGCTAAGAGAGAAGCATGATTCCGCTATACGTTGAGGGATGGAGGAAGAATGCAGGCTCATATTTGCTCACAATCATCTTCAAGATACTGCGACAAGCCCTCACTCAGTAAAAATTCTTGGCACAGTTTTCACTATAGTTGTCATGAGGCATTTGTGCCAGATTGATATGAATAGTCTCCATGCTTTTCACTGGAATGTAACTTTTTCTTGTTGCCATAAGAAAAATTAGCTTATCATTTTAGCTTGACTAGCATTTTTTTATCCTTTTACGCATCCATGGGTAACTAGGAATATTTTGTACTGTTGTCTGGGGTCGTGTTGCAATATTTTACGGCTCCAGATGATATCCTTCATAAGTTTGTGGAGCGAGCTGCGGGACTCTATGGTGTGTGCTGCATGACATTTATTGTGCATCTTCTGCAGCACCTTGTCAGCAGCGCAAGAAACATGGGGCCATCGTGGTGCAACTCTCCATTTGTATTAGAGGGGCGAAATGGGGCAATAATGAAATACATAACATCAGCTAAAGGTTCCCCCAGTCAAATAATTGAGTGAATCGCCATGGCCCAGCATCTGAATGAGTATCCTGTCCCAACCCCGCCTATTCCCAAAGTTTTAGAATTCTTCCAGAATTTGGGCCATAGTAGAATTCTTAATTAATGAATTATTGACGTTATTAAAGTCTTTGGGGTATCATGGTCATAACCAGGGCTCTCAGAATCAGAAGCATTTTTACATAAGACGCTTTGTAGTGGATTTAGCCATGTGGTAGACCACTTTTGTTTTTTGTACTGTGGCAATATTTTGGACCTGCCAATATCAGCAAAAAAATGTACTGTTTTTCAGTGTGAAGCGGTTATATGAACATGAATTGCAGCTGTTATATGAATAACTGTATTGTTCAAGTTTCATGTGGGTGGGCACATGATAAGCTTATGTTACTTTGCAAAAATCTCGTTGATGTGGAAAGTGACAACACTTTTCCTCCTCACATAAGACAGTGCTTCTTTTCTTTAGGGCACCCCATGACTGCCTTTTTTATTTTAAGAAATTACGTAGCTTTGCTAATGTGCCTAAAATGAAAGTCCGTGGAATATTGATTGCTTCAAGAAAGTGTCCTTCGCAAGGGTCAAGCAGATGCAGCTAGTCCAGAATCAGGTTAGTTGGGGTACGCAATATGGGAGATCGAGTTCACCCTGCAGTAGGTAGAGTCGAGCTGATGATGAATTGTCAATTGGGCATGGTCCCATTTGTGTGTTGCGAAAGTAATGCTGCTACACTGCTACTGCACGAATCCCATTGATTCCATCTTTTTGTTTAAATTTGCTGTAGCTCAAATGAAGCTTTGAGTACTTCCAGTAGTGTACATAATATTACGTGGGCAAGGACAGCCAAGAAGGAGGGGGAGGGGGTGCTATTTGCGCCTAATTAGACCTCGGGCATCTATTCTTCATAATCCGGCCTTGATTGTGTATGAAAACAAAATCAAATCATCCAAGGAATAATTGTCACTGAGGAGGCAATCATTAAGAAAAATGCAATCAAATTGAGACACCAAATTTATGTTCTCACAAATATGTAGTGCTTTAGTGCTTGCACTTCTTACAAAACTCTGGAAGTCAGCTTCTCTGCACAGTGAACCCCCTTCAATATGGCGGCCAAACCTGTTTTGGGGGCAGAAATAGGTCACAGCGCAGGAGGGGCCTCTTGTGACAACAATGGCCGTGTCCATTTCCTGCACCCCTCTCCCTTGTGTTGCTGTTGTGATTGAGGAATTTGCATCTGCCTTGCAGTTATAATTACCATTCATTAGGAGCAAGCTATATAGTTGCAAATAGCAGGAAGCACTAGCTCTCCGCTGTATATATACCTAGCTAGCTGTTTTAATGTGTTTCCATTTGCTCAAACGAAAATGGGCAGGTTTTTTGTGCTTGACTTGCTCACTATACCAGCAAAACGATGGACAAAGATGCTGCAAGGGTGAAATAAAAAATATCTGGTTATTTTTCTTTGTACACATCTTGTTAAAACAAAATGCAAGATACGAATATAAACAAAATAAAAGCTGTTAAATTCAAATATATGAAGAAAATAGAAAAGTATGCTGATTCGGGCCTCTGTCTCCTGGCACATATGGGCTATCACTTTTATTGTATAGTTGCGAGTTGGAGCTAAGGAATTAAGGGAGGCTTTTGATGAGCAGCGCGACATCTAGCAACACTTAGTAGCTTCGGAAGAGAAAAGTAAGTATTCTTGTCCGCTTTGCGAAAAGTGTTAACTCTTCTCATTCGGCAAAGAATCTTCATCTAAGAACAAAGCACCCTAATGAATGCGTATCCTTTGTGCAAATGCAAAGCCTTATGTATGCGACGTTTACGGCGATGCCCTGTTTGCTAACTGTTCTCTTCTGATGCAACATTGTCAGCAATGCATGGATTTGTCCGGAGATACACAACGCACAAGATCAGCACCACCGAAGGTGAGGACGGAGCATGTGCATTATTTTTGCCTGTGCGCTTTTGATAGCAGACTCCTGCAGTTGCAGCACATTGTTGCCACGAACCAATCAAATCCTTGTTTGCTGTTCTCAAACAGACGCCGGCATGCAGCATTACCACTGTGATTGTGGTGAAATGACTGATTTTGGCTCATTGTTCATGACCAGTGTCGCGAAACGCGCCTTTATCCTTTATTTTAGTGCGAGATGGGCTGAGATTAGTCTAGAATGATTGCAGGCAAGCGCAACGTCTTCATATTATTCCGGACTTTTCCAGTATTCATTGGGTAGATTATTTAGACGTTTCTGCGTCGAGTTTAAATTCAGCACTGTCGAATGCAACGGGGACTCTTTCTGCCATCGCCGCCACCGAATTTGCTTAGTTCTTTTGCAAGCGCAAGGCAGGCCAGTAAAGAATTTATTTCACTAAAATGTCACCCTCATTCGACATTTGCCTACGGCTTTGTCTACCACGTGACAATATTACGTGTAGGGGTAGCATATTCGAGGCCCATGGGAATGCACGTATTGCTCCCGCCTTCACTCGCCTCAAGCGAGATGACACGACAAGGTTTACTGGCGTTCTTTTGTCATGGATTAAGTAGATCAAGTGCAGGAGAAACCTGTGTGAGAGTTTAACCACAGGTGACTTCCGCGTCTCTACACATGCTAAGCGGGAGACCAGCGCTGTACGGTTTATTCATATCAAAGTAAGCACATCCCGCTATTGCGAACAAAATTGACAAAAACCATGCCAGAGAGCATCGGTGACTAACCCAACTGTACCTCGTCTGCAGGGCCAAGAGGGGTGCGATTCTTAATAAAGTCCATTTTGCAACGGACTAGCACTTACACTTGTCAAACACTATAGCATATTTATTAAGGCCTTTATCCTCTATTTACTAATGGCTGGTGATGCCTTTATTTATGCAGCGCAATATGGGGTAACACACTTAGTTCACTATCAAAAGAGCACATTCTAACGTTCTTGGTAACTAGATGTATGTATGCGCTCCCATACGTACTTCCTACCTTTGAATGAATAGATCAACGAGCGCCTTTTTAAAGAAAGCAGCCGCAGCTATTAACAAATAGCAGTACAAGCATCTGCACAGTGCTGAACTCTTAAGAGAATGTATTGCGTTATACTTAACAGAGTGCTGTTTTTCCCCGAGCAGCATCATGCGCTAAGGGCAGCGAGCTGTACCTGGAAATTTTGTGACAAAGCTTATCACAGTCAGGAGGCATAGGTAATAAATAGCACAGTTCAAATTGGATGCTACCCTGTGCCATCCAAAGGCGAGAGCATAATTGTACGAGCTCTCAAGCAATATCGATATGCCTGTTCACAATGCGCCTTTGCTGTTAACACACGTTTCATTTCTGAGATTCGCGCTATGCTGCCACTTCTCGCGTCTCTGTTATGGCTTGCTCCTGACCCCGACTTAGCTTTGGCGAAAGCGGGTCATAACCGCTAGTCAAAGCATTCGATACTAAAGTTGCCAAGTGATTGCAGCGAGCTTTTAGCGAAGCAAGAAGGCTGTGTACACAAAACCTGCTCTTTCTGTGGGACATATTAGTCATTCCATTCACAAGTTACAGCTGCGGAAGAAACGTCAGTGCTGCCGGATTCAGGTCGGGTCGAGCCTTATGTCAGAGCACTGATCCGGGCTAAGGCCCCTATTAGTGTTGGGCCATTCTCGGGCCGGTACAGTAGGGCCCGGACCGGGCTCGGAATTTCAGCCCGTGCACACCTTCCAATAGAATACATTTGTTATATAGTTAGGGTGCGTAGCTGACAGGTTATAAATCATTTCAAGTGTTACCGGGTTTAATGTTTTTATTTGTAGTAATAAATCAATTCCTTTATGTACACAAGACCAAGCAGAAAACTTCTGTGCCCAAGTCACAAACATTATGAATTATGCAAAGCTAACCATGTGCTACCTATGAGGCAGTTACAAATAATTTCTCCTTTCTAACATTTCAGATGTTAGATATAACCAACCACCCGACCATCTCTCGGGCTTCGAAGTCAGGGACAGCTTTCTTTGACTGTGATGTGGCCGGTCACGCCATTTGAGATGCTGCAGCGCGCATCACTGACCTTATAGTTTTATTTCGGGATGGTGTCACATCATTCTAATGCATACTCATATTTTTCTCTTGCATCCAAATGCTTCTTCCGCTATTCGAGTATGCTGAACCGTTTCGCTTTTGAGGATGCTTCAATGAACGGGTCACAACGCGACGGGGCCGTTTGAAACGAGGCATCCCTTCCACTGCGTCGCACTGCAAAGGAGCCATGGTGGTACTTATAATTTTAGAGCAGTACTTCTACGCTGTTTTAAGTGCCGCATGCTTGTAATCAATATGTCTAGTTTTTTATGCGGCTCTTGGAGGTTTTCCGTACTTTGTTGGTTATTCATGTACAGGGTTGTCTTTGTGTTGTCTCGTCGATAGACTCACTTGCCCGTCCTCAGATAGTGTAGGAGGTGCATAAGTTATCTTATCACGAACACAGAAGCCATATAATTTGAGGTGGAAGAGGCATTTTTAAGACTCTCATACCGTCTTAACAAGTCGGACTTGTCATTATTCTTTTTACGCCACTGCTCCTAGCCCCCTGGTGCTTAAATGTCTACTTCTGAAACTTTTCTGGAGAGAACCCGGGATATTATGACTGCTTTTTTATGGCCTGGTTAAGCAGGCGTAATACAAAATGGTAGGCTCTCGATACTACTATTTCCTCCTTACTAGTTGTACGTCAGCGAGTTAAACGGTGATTCCAGTGCAGAAGCGCGTCTCACCTAAAGGTAACACATACCCACTGAAGACTGGAAATAATTACCGAAGTAATGACGGAATTGAATAGTGCGAGCGTTGGCATACCACCGCATTGGATGATGCCTGCCGGCTCGTACACTGCAGGTTTTATGGCTACTTATACAAAAAAAAAAACATTACATAATTCAACCCAAGAAGGGAACAATCCCCCATTAAATATGTTAATTTATTTCAGTTTTGGAAATTGCAAAAAACTGAGAGCAGAAGCAAAAAGCAATTCAGGAAGTGGATTCCAACCGCTCTTTCAGGATTGGAAACCCATTGTTAATCCGTTGTGCCACAGTAGCGACGAGACTAGTAAGCTTGAATTGGGCTATTTTTTGTTTCTACCAAAAGGAAATAAGCTTTTTGCGCAAGTTTATCTCCTTTTGCTAACATGAACCAACTCGCCCAAAAGAAAGTACTTATTGCTTCTACCATATTTCTGTATATGTCGCCAGGTGACGCTGCTCGGAGGAACCTACGGGGAATGCCGGGAAAAGTCCAACCTAATTATGTCCCTTCCTCAAGATAACACTGGCGCACCAAGCTCCACCACAGTTCCGACGGACGCGGGCTCCGGGACTCTCCGAGCTGCCCTGACTCCACCCGATGGATTGGGGACGGTACCACACTCCTGAACGGGAAAGAGTTCATAAACCTCTTGAAGCTCCGGGTGAATGCTCTTCCCAACCTGACAAGAACCAAGAGAGGGTGTGACCTTTCCAACATTTTTACCATTTTATTCGTCCCCTCGAACTGAGAAAAAAAAATGAGAGGGCGCCCGGACCAGCAAAAGCTTTGCCAAGCTTAAAACCAATTAAAAATAAATAAAAAAGTGCAGAAGCTCGAGATAAAAAAAGCACTTTTTAAAAGCGATAGAAGCTGCCGGGCCGGGTGCCAGTCGCAGGAGTCATTGGGACACATAATCCAGCATAGTCCTCGCTCCCATCATGCAAGAATACGACGCCACGATGTTATAGTGCGGCGCATTGCCAACCGTGTTCGTGCCCAAGGCTGGCCAGTGCGTGAGGAACTCCACTTCAAGACGTCGAAGGGTAAGCAAATCCCCGACCTGGTACTCAGAAGGGAGGACCGGGCGCTGATCCTGGACGTTCAAGTAGTGGAGTTCCGAATCTCGCTGGCCGAAGCCCACAAGAAAAAAGGTGTTCGCGTACTCAAACCAGAACGCCGACGGCCCTGTCGAGGTTACCAGTGCCACCATCTTGTACCGCGGCTACTGGGCTACGCAGTCGGTCCGAAGCCTGTGGGACCTGGGTACGACGCTCCGGTGCCTTTTTCCTACATAAAATGATGAACGCGAGAGTTTGAAGTGGCAGCACTGAACACCCTGGGACGACGCCCACGCTGCGGAAGCAGAAATGTACGGGGTAACAAACCCCCAAACGAGTGTACAGAGTTTCCTGTAACTTAGGTTCTGTGAAATAAAAAAAGCCCTTTGACCACAGCGAGAGAGATCACAGCACGCCCTTGCGTGCTCGCGGCGCGCAATCCCTATCACTGCGAGCGCGCAGGGGAGCCTTGCTCCTTGCACGCTTCCGGTACGCGGTGACTGAGGGTTTTGTGTGTGTACCACTGGAGGATGGCGTTTCAATGAACGTCTCCTTTGTGAACTTGGAGGCTTGCGTCCTTGCAGCGAAATGCTCTCCTCCCTGTGGAGGTCGAGTGAACGCTGCGGTGTTTTAGTGTGCGCGTGGTGACGGCTGATTGAGGCTTCGGCTCGCGTGATGCTCGAACCCGCGGTGGTTGATGGGCTATGCCCACGTAGAAACCGCAAGAGAGATATGGGCTGGGCATCTTTAGAAGTACGAGAAGCTCAGAGTAAAATAGTATGAGGAACGCTTGAATAAATTGGACAGTAACAGGTGGGCAGATAAAGTATTTAAACACCTATACCTGAAAAGCGTTGTCTCACAATGGAGGAAAAGAACTAGGAAACTAACCAGTAAGTATGCTGGTCACAAGGACGAAGAAATAAAGAGCGCTAAGCAACAGGTGAAAAACACAGAAGGTAAAACTTAGATAAATTCGATGGAAAAGAAACAGAGTGTGGAATAATACCGAAAGTTGAAAAGGCCGATCAGGAAAGAAGCTTTCTTTTATAACTCAAGAGGCAGTGCCCTACTTTTTGAAGCTAGATCAGGCTGTATTAGAATACGCAGCTACAATAAGAAATTTAACCATGAAGATGACACATATGCAGTAAGCGGTAAATCCACAAAACAATTATCCATCTTATACTCGAATGTGATGGTATCCATCCGGAAATCGATGCAGTCGCAGTCATTCTTCCTGAGGCTCTGGGATTTAGCGATACCAGTGGTCGGGTGAACGAGCCTGCGGTGGAAGCTAGCAAAAAACGATTGGAAGATTGGTGGCTTAAGAGCAGGAAAATAACATAATGTTAGTAATGTAAAAACAAAAATTCGATGAAGAGAATGATGGTATAGTTAAAGGTCCCCAGAAACGGTCACCAAGAAGGGTAAACAACGTCATAACACTGATAGATAATGAACCACCCATTAATATTCCTCAAAAATTTTATCGCCGATTAAAAATGACCCTTCTAATTTTCCCTCGCAACTCGTACGCCCCCCCCCCCCCCCTAAGGGAGTTATAAAAAAATAATGAATAGAAGCAAGTTCAAAGCTCCGTCCAGAAATACGTCACTTCGACGAACTTCCGGTTCCTACGCGCTCGCTCGCTGGCTGGCGTACTCGGGTGAACCCGTCCTCGCTCGCACACGCCTGAGGAGTTCGCCCGTTCGCGCAGTGTAACCGCGGTTACGCGAAACCGTGGTTGGCCCATGTTACATGGCCGACCAAACCATGATTACACCACTAACCTCGGTTATCGCAAATCGAGCTTGGCGACCTAGGTTTGCGTCGTTAGCAGAAGTTATGGCGGCGTCTGTTGACGGAGGCTACTCGTCGGCGCCCGAGTGCGCGAAACGTACGAGCGGGTCTGCTTCACAAAGTTATTCATTTGCCCACTGTATCACGTTTAAAGATCGATGTATAGATTATGTGGTGTCTACTGTGTCGCGCGACGTCTTCGATTACGGCCGACAGCGCAGCGACTGCGTACTGAAGCCTTGTCCTGCCTGCAGTATCGTTTGAACTTCAAAAAACTTCAAAATGCGTGGCCATAGCTATAATGAAAGTACACGAGTTTGCAATGCTTGCAGCACGGGATGCCGCGAGCAGGCTGAGGTGCGTTACACTTTCCCGCGGGGGTGGGGCGCGCGAGCGCGGCGAACGACGGCGCCGTGCGTGATCGACCCTAGTCGTCTCTAGGCCTAAATTGTTTCGCTTCGAAGCCGCGGTGGTCGGCGCTTTAGAACTGATCAATGCTGTCGTAAATCGTCTACTTATGAAACTGCCTTATTGTGAATCCTATCTTACCATAGTAAAAGAATCATAGGAGCAACTCTGGCAACGCATTAATCGCAGAGCTAGTACGAGCAGATTGGATGAGCCGAAATGCACCAGCGGCAGCTAGCTTGAGCAGAAACTTGCTTGTATCACAGCTATCGCTCTTGCCGGCAATTTGCTGCTTGTCAGCGATCCTCACTAGGGCTTCATAATTGATATTCGGCTCATTATTCCAGACGGCAACAAATTTTAGCACGCTTTATTTCGGACATCGGGGCTAACGATCCGCCGTGTCGTTCGCGTACAATATGCGGGAGGAGGGGCCACAGCGGCGGTGTTTACGGCGGTCGAGGAATTGCTGCCATCGTGCGGTGCTTGACCGCCTGAGGAGGCACCTGAGGAGCTCGCGCAGCGCACGAGCAGACCGGAAGTGTGTCCGTGACGTCATTGCTGCAGTGGCCGCAGCGAACGGCAGCTTCTAGCAAGCCTTACCAGTCAACTCTCCCGTGACTTCGCGGTTCAAGGAAATAGTTCCTTGCTACACCGCTAAGCGACAACCTCTGCCCGCGAATTTCAAAAAACGCTGTTTTTAAAAATTCATAATAAATCGCTGGTTCTGTTTCATGGCGTTATACCTTGTGGTAATGCTCAAAATGATTCGTTCTGCACAATGAACTCGTTTATCAGTGGCTTCCTTGTGACCGTTTCTGTGGACCTTTAACCGATCTAAAACAATAACTAAGATATAGAGAAAAAACTAGCATAATAGCAACGGCACTACCACCCCGTTTCCAAGGGGACGCTCCTATATTCCATCCCATCCATCCATGCCGTTGAGTGAGTGGAAGCATGCGTTATGGAGTCTGGAAATTGGCAGCCTGGAACTACATGGATTGTTTCACCTTCGACAGAATTAAAATTTTTATCAAAACAGGAAATCATGAAAAGTGTAATATAGCAGATATGATGACTCTTCGAGCTTGTCGGCTGGAATTGCCACAAATACTTGTGATGACTGTTTTCATAGCAAGGTTAAGAAGTGTCCTGAATGAACAGTTAGGTGCATTGTATTTTGTGCACCTAATGTTACCCTCACTTTATTTGTCGAACCATTTCATTGCCTCTGGACTCTCGTTTATTTACATAAAAAATTTTCCCTTTCCGCAGAGTTCAAAGCTTGGAAAGGCATCCAGGAAACTCGAGAGACAGCTCATTTTGTTACTTCAGGTGGGCCAAAACAGCCAAAACCAGGTGTGACAAAGAGTTACTTTGCCATTGCTCTGGTTTCTATGAGAAAAAAAGGATTAGGAAAATAGAGGGTGTTAGTGTAAAGTACAGTAGTCACTGTTTTCCTACTATGGCAGTTACGACAACACACAATGAGGTTAATATATAATTTCAGACTGAACGCTATGGTCATCAAAAAGAACTGAAGCACCAGCGCTTGTCAGAGACTCATAAGATTTGCATGAAGGAAAAACTCCTTTTGAGCGTGTCAACAAGAGTTGTTGTTGGGGAAGCACATTCATTTTCTGGCCAGCTGATCGAGCCATCTGCTAACATCAAAAGAGGTGAGAAACCTCCGCGTGAGGGACGAAATTGGCTTCAAAAAAAAAAAAAGATATTGTAAGTGTGGAGATATATAGATTGAGCAGCTTAGAAAGAGCTCCGACCCAGTTCTCCTGTATACAGTAAAGTTCATGGACAGAGGCATATTATTTTTATTACTTATGGGTAGCCTCACTAAAGAATAATCATGGAGTAAAGATAAGTTGAATAACCAAGAAGTGGGTGAGTTTGAAATGGCACACATAAACATTTCGCAGAAAGCTGAGTTAATAAAATGTAGTCCACAAGCAGTGCGCATGCACTCAACATATGGCACAAATCGGTACAACCTTTAGCTGACAACATCGACGGCAATTCGAGGCAGTGGTTCAGGAATTTCATATGCCTACCGCCTCTCAAAAGCTACACCAGAAATGACAATGATCAGATTTTTTGAAGCCATCAAGGAAAAACTTGGTGGGCCACTAAAGTGCAAATTCTTTATGTGAAATAGCGCATATGCATATGCCCATAAGGGGACCCAGGACTTGCGTCATGGGTGCTCCTGGCAGATGTTTGCTCTGCAACCTCCATGTGTGGCGAAGCTAGGAGACAAACATCAACAAAGTAATTGGATCTGAAAACAAAAAAATCTGTAAATGTATTGCATGCATTGATACATTGCCCAGATGAGTCATACTTCCAGGCACTTCTGTCAAAATTTAAGCAAACACTGAACCTAGACTGACGAAATTCGTAGAATACTTTGAAAGGGTGAACAACCGCCGAGAGCAGTGAGCCCTGCGCAAAGGAGCGTGGACTGGTCTTACTACAAATAACCATACAGAGTCTATGCATAATGACTTCAAGAGAAATTATTTTGAAGGAAAATGCAAAGATAGGCTGGACAAGCTGCTGCTTGTATTGTTCGAGCTAACTCATTATCATCATTTATTGAACCTTAAAGACCCCCACAAGGGGTATTCTGCTGGATCCTTGCAGCCTATCGACATCCCAGCAGACCCGTTTTCCCGAGTTGGCCTTGATCTCCTCGGACCTTTCTCACTTTCTGCGTCGGGGAATAAATGGATTGCTGTGGCCACGGATTATACTACGCGCTACGCTGTCACCAGAGCAATACCCACCAGCTGTGCAACTGACGTGGCTGCGTTTCTTCTCCACGACGCCATCCTGCTTCATGGTGCTCCGCGCCAGCTGCTCACTGACCGTGGCCGTTGCTTTCTTGCTCGACTATTCGACGAAATTCTTCAGTACTGCTCCATTAAGCACTATTTTACCACCGCTTACCATCCACAAACGAACGGCCTCACCAAATGCCTCAACCGCACGCTCACGGACATGCTGTCAATGTACGTGTCGGATGATAACCATAACTGGGATATTAGAGAGATTTAGCTTACCGGAGACGTATGACGTTTGCCGGAGACGTACAGACGTAGACGTATCGGACGCCTACCGCGCATGCGTGAAAACTGCCGATACGTACAGGCGCTGGAGACGTATTCCGGAGACGTATGCCGCCGGATGTCCAGCTTGCCGTAATCAAGCGAAATCTCACGAGATCTGTCGAGATTTCAGCAAAGAGAGAGGATGAGGGAAGCCAAGCCGAGCCAACGAACACTTAAACCTTTGGCGACAATGACGTTCTACTGTGAGCACGTGCTCCCCGTCCTCTCAAAGTTTTCCCGGCCATCCCGAAGGAGAAAAAAAAGGAATGGCGTCATCGAGTGCTGCGAAGCCATTGCCCGCGCCAAGAAACATCTAGCGTAATCGCTTCAGTGCGGGGGACGACATCGTTATACTCAAGTGTTTTGGAGCTTGACCTTGCACGACGCCAGCAAGTGGCAGGAGATTTCTGCCATATTGTGCGGTGCCACAGGAAAAATCTTCACTCCACAAAGTGCAAGAGAAAGGTTTGACCTTATGATCTTACACTTCTGGCAGATGACATGAAGAACGTGAGGAGGTAAGTACTTTCGACCTCCCTTCTTAAACGCTTGCATACAGTGCCAAGATGCTGATATACCCCCACCTGTTCCAAATTAGATCCTGAACAGGGGAAGAATACACCTCGCGTGAGCTCCTGCTCCTGGAGGCAGCAGACCTGGCGCGGGAGTGCGGCTACAAGCCGCGCGCTGTACAGCGCAAGGCGAAGGCGTCGTCCAAAGAGGTCTCGGTCTCCAAAGAGGTCTCCAAAGTGAACGAGCGCTCCACTGCACTGGAAGAAATGGAGGCATTCGCAAAGGCTTTTCGGAATCCTCCAGCGTCAGAAAAACAGCTTGATTCCGGTGAGTCACTACGTCCTCTGTTCAAACGAGCGCACCGGATAGCGGATGGTCCGAGCGGAACAATTAATTACCATATGTGAAGACAACGACACTTTTTAGCAGCTCGGAACGCAGTGACTCGGTGCCTCACGATCGCGTGCGCTCCGAAAAGGAGTGGTGGATGATGCTTTCCCACAGTAAAAAAAAAAGCTTATGTGCAAATTAGATACATTATATTTCTGCATTTTCTCTTACTGAGCATGGCTCGAGTTGCATAATATAATACACGTCACGCACCTGCTTTAAATGTCCATGCAATTGTGCACAGCCACCAGAAGCCACAATAAATGAAAATTGTTTCCAAGATGATTTGCTTTTTCTTCTCAGACAATCAACTGGCACCATTAGCAGCGCACGCTGAATGCAGTGCCACAGCCAAATATTGCAAGAGATCTTTTCAAACGTTTTTTTTTTCTTGCTCCAGGCTTATGAACTTGTGTCGCTGTGTCAGCATGTGGAATGAATTGCGCTGGGTATTTTATACTGTTGGACAAATTCTGGCAGTAGAAATAATTTACACGAGTTTCTAATATATGCCTTATGGCAAGCTTGCGTAAAATAATGTCCTACGTGCATTTACAAGTGGCAGAGGCTGAGCTGGTTTACTCGCTTTGCTATAAAAATACCTGAAAATTAAATAAGGACACTTGTTAAGGAACATTGCAGCGAATTAAGACAACAGTGTCTGCATTACGGTACTTTGCTAGTGTCCTGGCACAACTTTCACTTACTCTATTGGATCGTACAATATGTTGGCCAGTTAATTACCAATGGCTTGTATCGTACGGTTATTCCCTTTCATATGAAAAGGAACCTGCGAGTTCAGCGCAGCAGCTCCTCAATGACATGGTATCCGGAGAGACACATGATGACGAAAGCAATCATGACAACTCCTTGGATGGCAAACGACAACGCTTCGCACATTACTTTCTTCAATGTTCTTGTTGAGCATGTTGCGCTATTTATAAAACACTGTTATGTTCAGTTCAATTACGTTCAGTCTCTATTACTGCAGTGAACAAGGTGTAGCTCGGGAGCTAAAGTTAAGCTCGTGCATATATAATTAAAGTGTTATGCACAAACTATACACATTGCTGTTGTGTATGCGACGGCAAACAGCCCAAGATCTCATAGCTGCAGAATTTTTTTTTTTCCATTTGGTGCTTGCTTCTATGGCACAGCCGCAAGTCTGCACGATGTGGAGCCGCTGCAGTCGACTCCAAGCCTGCAGTCAGCGCCACTGAGGGGTGAGGACCTATCTACATTATTTTGAGCAGCACCAATTTGTAAATGGTTTTATTCCTCCAAATACATCAACAAGGAAGTAAAGTATAAAATTCAAGACTGCTTAGTACAGCTGCAGTAGAACGTGGTTGGTAGTTTTTGAATGCATGCCAAAACTATGCGCGGACCAGAAGCATCAACAGTGCATTATATAAAATATAATGGTTTATGAAATCAGCAATAAATGAAAATAATTGAGCGGGAAATCAAATCATTCACACATTTTCATGTTCACTGTAAACACTTACGAGACCATTCTAATGCTTTATGAATTGGTATACTTGTAAACTATGTTTTGAACCTGCACTTCATTTGGTGGCGTGACTAAGTTTTTGGTTTGAGAGAAGAACAATATTTTGAAGATAACAGAACGAAAGCAATGAAACTTGATAGCTATTCCATAGACTTATGTAGATACTTAAAAGGTTTGAACAGCAAAAGGTCAAGAGCAAGGAGCTTACAGCAATGATAGACTTGACGCGCCTCTTTCTCGGGGCCAATGTCGTCTTTTTTTGCATCACAACAAACCTTTAAAAACTCGGTCCAGCTCTCTCTCGGAACTTTGGCCAATAATACACGGCACATCCCTCCAGGTCAATCAGCCGGTCATTCAAACAGTATTGTTAAGCAATGTTCCTGTAGTCAGATCTTGGGAATGGGTGGGGAGGCATGCAAACTCCCTTTTTCACTTAAATAGAGTAGCAGTAGTCGTACAAGGAGTCTATCTGCCACAAAAACACAGGACATGTCTGATGTCACACACAGCGGATCAGGACAGCGTCTGTAGAACTATGCTCCTAATGGATCAGTGTAATGGCTTTATAACCATGTCCCTTCTCCCAAACAGCCACCGTTTCTTCTTGGGTGGTGTGTCCTGAGGCACCCCTCTCCAGAATGTATTCATCATCAGGCAAAGCGTGAGAAGTTCCCACATGCTTTTTTTTTCGTGCGGCTCTATGCTTTTGTGTGTTGTTTGGCTGGACTTGTGATGCATTTCCAGTTCTAAGGTCATTGCAGCATATGAATAATCAACGCGAAGGCTCAGAAGTAATATTTTACGGAGACATTTCCACCCCAATTACCCATTCAGTGCGTGTTATATATCCCCAAGAAAGGAATGGCAAAATTATGATTTTGTTTACTCCACCCTCCACTGTGGCCTTAATACAGTGGTTGATAGAATAAATGATTCAATTCGACTTGTTTTCAATGCACATCAATAGGAGCGTTGAAATGACATGAAATAACTACAAATACCATGATAATTATTTTGCATATGCAAGCAACAGGCAAGGCGCAGTTTAGATTGCTTTCGAATACGACGCTTAGTATTTTCTGCGAGCCTACAACTGTAATGTTCTGGCCCTCACTGGTGACAGTATGATCAAAATATTTTTTTTTTTTCGCGGAAAATAATTAGCGTCATCCTCGAAGGATTTATATTGAGTTCGTTTGATTGCAAGCCCAACAATAATGTGAACAGGAAGACTGCATTCATTTGTCAATGTCTCTGCATCTGTACCAGGCATAATAGAACAGTTGTCTGCATGTGGTGGTATAACTTTAATATCCAACAGATACAGGCGTCAACCTATTCGTATACATATCGGCCTGGAGTCCTTGAACACGGGCGGTGTATTCGGCCATTCGGATTAGACCTAGCAGGGCTTCAGGGTGTGAGCTCGACAGTAGCCTCCAAAAGCTTTTTTTCTCTCGAATTAAATTTTACATTTCTGGTCATGTTCGTATCATATGGTCCAGATCCGCCCTATATATGTACGACAAGCTTTATGGAGATATTGATGTGGGCGATGTCTGATGAACACTTAGAACAACAGTGGCCATAGCAGGCTTCCTTGGGGAATACTGTTAGTGACTGTCAGATCGTTCAGCTGGTTATTACCCAAGCATGCTATTTACACTCATTCTCTTAGGAAGTTAAGATGGGTTTAATCACTTCCAGAGGTGCCCCATGAGCCCCATATTCAGGGGTGCAACAGCTGCGCCATTTGTGCCGCTTTGCCAGTTGCACCACTGCAACTGCATCGCACTAAGAATTGGGCAGTTGTGGTACTTGTGATTTTGGTGTTTTAACACTGTGTTTTAGGTGCTGCACGCTTTTAACGGGTGTAGCTCTAGTTTTTTTTTATGCGCCTCTTGCAAGGTTTCGGTATTTTGCGGGGCAATTCATGTACAGCAAGGTTGTTCTTATGCCGCCTCGTCAATAGACTCACTTTCCCGTCCTCACAAAGTGTGCGTCACAAAGTAGGAGGTGCGTCAGTTATGGCTTCTGTGTTAGTGCTAATATAACTTGAGTTGGTACACGTGTAATTTATTTCGGGTGCCAGCAGGTTGGGAAACCTGCAACAGCATTGAATTCCGTAATGCCAGAGTGGAGCCCAAGGCTGCCAAAATGAACATTTATGGATGCTGGAAATGTCAGATTACTATAAATTCTGCTCTGTGCACGAGATATATAGCCTAACATCCCGATTCATCGCCTACTTCCCCTTACTAAAAATATTTGTCTAAAACCACCGCGTCCTCGCCAGGCCATAGAAAGCATAAATCACGGGCTGAAGACTCGCTCACTCCTCAGTTTTCTTTGCTTACGGCTAGCTTTCTTACCTGCTTTCACCATTTGCCCTTTCGACATTTGTGTTTTCTTTATTTTTTCTGTATCGGCTTTTTAATCATTGTGTTCTGGGCTCACTATTGCGTTCAGACTGATCGCAGTAACGACTTTGAATTGAGCTCTTCCGGAGTCACCCTCGCACGACACAAGCTGTCGATTTCGCTGACAGTAAAACACTGTTTTACGAGTCTTGTGAACAATGTAACGTCCAGTGATTAAGACTGTCAAACTGCGCTACATGTAAAAAAAAAGAAATGCATATTCTCTAGCTTTTTCTTTTTCCGGTACCCGAAGTTTGGAAAGTTGACCGCAATTTTATGGCTCACATTCCTTTTTTTACTTTTTTTTGTGTGATCGTATGCCTTATTTATAAAAATAGGTACAGATTGTGCCGGTGATAGGTGGCCCTTGCGAGATTTTCTTTTGATGACATTCATACAGTCCGATATTCAGATCTTTTCATTTTTATGTGCCAAAAATAAGGTTTCTGCAATGTTTACGGCTCCCAAATTTGAATTCGGGCTGCAAAGTGCAATATTTTTTTTATCTCTGAGCGGCTGCAAACATGAATTTTACTGCTCCTAAACTAAGGTACTGCTGCTCTAACAATTGCTAAAAATCTTATTTGAGTTGTTGCGCCCTACATATTTGTTAGGAATTTCATATTTATTGGGAATCACCAGCACACCTCCATACATCAGTGATCTCTCTTGACACAAGTGGCAGCAGGAACTGCCATATTTGCAAGGGCTTTTAATGTTCTAATAATAATAATAATATTAATAATAATAATAATTCGTTCATAGTAAAGGAAAGGCGCAGTATCTGTCACACTTGTTTCTGTGGACACCTGAACCGCGCCATAAGAGAAGAGAGGAAATGGGAGTGAAAGTGGAAAGAGAGAAAGAGGAGCCGTAGTAGGGGCTACGGAGTAATTTCTACCACCTGGGGATCTTTAACGTGCGCTGACATTGCTCAGCACACGGACGCCTCTTCGTTTCGCCTCTATCGAAACGCAGCCGCCGCGGTCGGGATAGAAAACTGCACCAGCGATGCGGGGCGTTCTAACTGCTCATATATGGGAATATGCGACTTGTACTTTTTGTACTAAAAAACTGGATAGCTAACTACTGAATTTTCCAAGTAAAAGTTCAAGCGTTTTTGTGGTGTAGTTTGGTTAAATTACGGTGTTGGTAGACTGACCTGCATGCTAAGTACTAGACATGTATTTAAAACTACTTTCGGAGATTATTTTCGCACATTATGGCAGAGTATTGATAGAAATTAGCACTTCAAGATTGCATGGAATAAATTAAGCATACGCTGATGCCATTCTGCATCTGTCGTTTCAGAACTGCAAGTAACTCCAGCGGTTGCTAGGCCAGCAGCACATGAAAACCTGCAGTTGGCCCTGACTCCTTATGCAAGGCCTACAGCAGCAAGAGGTAAGCAAAGGCACATCACATTCATTTTGGAAAAATGTTTTCGTAAAGGCTCACTTGTGGGTAAAATCCTGTAGCATGCAAGCTATGATGGTTTGAGCCGAACAAAATTGGTTTATAATTGCATCTTAGAAATGCCACGCAATCGGCATTTTAGCTAAGAACATTTATGTGTGACATTGCTACAGGACACATGCACCATTGCTTCTATCGCCTTTGGGCTATTGCGTACAGCTTTCATTCTCAATTCATTTCATTAGGTTTCCAAAGGCAGAACGACAGAAGCTTTAGTTCCTTGACGAAGGAGCCAAACGGGAACTCGACATTGAATGCCAGCGCCTGGCTCTTGAAGAACGAAAGCTGGCTTTCGAACAGCGTAGAAATGAGGACAAAATAAGGCTCAAAAAGATTGAAATCCAGGAAAGGGCGGAGGAGAGAAGAGCTCTCGCTGAAGAACGACGGCAAGAGAGGGAGGCGATGGCCGAGGCAAGACTGCAAGAGCGGAAGGCGATGGCTGAGGAGAGACGGCAAGAGCGGGAGGCGAGGGCTTCAGAGCGGCGCCAAGCTCACGAAGAACGGCTTGCAGTGGCTGAAGAAAGCAAGCAGCGCTTTGTTATGAAGAGGCTCAGCAGCGCCTCATTGAGAAACTCCTTGAGCGCATTGAAGACAAGGAAAATAAAGACCCGGCTGTCTGAAACCTGAAAGTTTCAGAAGACAAAGTAATTGAAGGAGAGAAATGAAGAACAAGGCAGACGCAAAGTATGTTTGATTTCAAATGAAAAAAAAGCTAGATTTCCCAAGAAGATGGTTTGGTTTGGTCAATCGGAAAAGCTCATGCCTTCTCAGAAAAGGAGTGGAATAAAATGTAAATAAAGATGAATTGCAAATTTCCAACACATTATCGCTATTATCTGCTGTGTGTAAACGAGCTATTACTTTGAATGCGGGCAAACATTTTTATTTTCAAAGCCTGGTGAGTCTTTCTTTGCTGATGTGGGACTATGTGTTTTAGGTATTAAAGTTTAGTTCTTTTATTAAATCGTAATGGAGAATTTGTCAAACATTGTAGGTAGTCCTACAATCATGGCAACAGTAGATCAAAGAATGACAGCAATATAGCCACCTGATTTCGTGATACGGCTGCCTAGATCGCTGCATGAAACTGCCTTCTGGACGGCAGCTGAGTGGAGGAATTGATTACTATACTACTGCCTGCCATGCTTTCACGACATTCCTCCATGTCGGTACTGGAACCACTTTTCCCACATTGTGGAATACATCCATCTTCCACTGAGTGAACAACAATGCCTTGACTACCTTACTCATGCTAGTAAGCTATTTTATCTGCAAACCAGAGTGAAAAGCGTTGTAAATAACTTTGCGAAAAAAGGCAGAAGTGATATAGGGCATAGACTTGCAACTTTTTAGTTGTGACTGAAATCGATACCATGTATGTAATGAACCAAGACATGCAATCACTGCTATTATTGACACAAGAGAAAAGCGTTGCTTTAAAAGGTAAGGATAGAGTGTGATATATCTAAATGCACCTCAGAAAGTTAAATGACTGAGGGCTGCGTTTTCATCTGGCTGGGAGGATCTGCATTTCAAGGCATTTTTATATCATGTATAAGTACACAAAACAAATAAATAATTTTCTTGTTTCTTGGGACGGTAAAACTTGTAGCTTAATTTCATTACCTGTGTAAAAGCTTCGACACAATTTGAGCAGAAATATGTCGTCAAAGCTAAGCTCCATGCATGTGCAAAACTGATTGACAAGGAAATGTTTTCTGCTCCTGATAGCCATCTTGAATTAGGCTTAGGAGATTCTGAAATGCATATAATCTTGAGAACGAAAATAGAAACTGAAGGATGGTTTTCTTTTTCTCAGTTTTACAAGCATTGCATGACTAGCAGAAAACTAAGTAAACAATGTCCGAAGACATTACCTTTCTTAATTATTTACTCTAATTTTTCGGGTGCCACCAGCAGCTCAAATATTTTTCAGTAGCATGCTGCAATTGGAATCATAACTTGAGATGGCTCAAATGCAGTCCCTTTACTTTTATTTAATAAAAGGAAACATCAAGAAACCCAAAGGCATGCCAGGGCTCGCTTGAATTATTAAGTATGCAAGTATCTCAATGAGCAGCAAAATGACATGTGATGCACAAAACTTCCTCCTCGAAAAAAGGGAAACATTTTCTAAACAATCTTTTTCTTGAAGAAATTCAAGCCCTAGTGACTATGGTCTATCACATTTACCCACATCTTATGTACGTGCACATGCTCCGCACTTGTTTAAATTAAATTTTACCACATGATCAAAAGCAACCACATTCCGATTCCTCACATCACAGAGCAGCACTAACTGCATATGAGGTAAACTCTGTAAGGGAGCAGCTGGAAGCTGAAGTTTCAGGATGCACCATAAACATGAGGACATCTGGATTAGCCATTCACTGAGCAATAGTACCCTTGTAAACATATGTCAAACAGAAAACATATAACTGAGACATTATCAGACTCACTTGGCACAAAGTCATAGGCTATTGTAAAGCCTATTCACCTTGCAAGAGTCGAAAAAGCAGTGTAAATTTAGTATTTAAAAAAAAATGTCAGTGAAATTTCATCCTTGTGTGCAAACAAGGAATAAAATAGGCTCAACTCCATCCTAACCTTCATATTAAGATTTTCGCAGCAACACTCAGGCTCAAGACGGGTACTCAGGTGAAAGGTATTATTCATGTTTCCTGAACTCACACGTGGTGCGCAGTCAGGATGTCTAGAATAGAAATAAATATAGGAGGTGCTAAGAAAGCATCATGATTCCACTATACGTTGAGGGATGGGGGAAGAATGCAGGCTCATATTTGCTCACAACCATCCTCAAGAGACGGCGACAAGCCCTCACTCAGTACAAATTCTTCTTGCCACAGTTTTCACTATAATGGTCATGAGGCATTTGTGCCAGATTGATATGAATAGTCTCCAAGCTTATCACTGGAATGTAACTTTTTCTTGTTGCCATAAGAAAACTTAGCTTATAATTTTAGCTTGACTTACATTTTTTATCCTTTTAAGCATCGATGGGGAACTAGGAATATTTTGTGCTGTTGTCTGGGGTCGTGTTGTAATATTTTACGGCTCCAGATGACATCCTTCAGAAGTTTGTGGAGCGAGTTGCGGCCCTCTATGGTGTGTACTGCATGACATTTAATGCGCATCTCCTGCAGCACCTTGCCAGCAGCGCAAGGAACTTGGGACCATTCTGGTGCAATTCTGCATTTGTATTCGAAAGAAGAAATAGGACAATAATGAAATACATAACATCAGCCAAAGGTGTGCCCAATCAAATAATTGAGTGAATCGCCATGGCCCAGCATCTGAATGAGTATCCTGTCACAGCCCCACCTATTCCCAAAGCTTTAGAATTCTGCCAGAATTTGGATAAGAGAATGCTTAGCTCACGAATTATTGGCGATGTCAGAGTGTTTGGATCATCGTGGTCATTAGCAGTGCTGTCAGAATCAGAAGAATTTGCCCTTAACACGCTTTGTAGTGGATTTAGCCATATGGTAGAACACTTTCGTTTTTTGTATTGTGAAAATATTTTAGAGCTGCCAATATAAGCCTAAAAATGGCACTGTTTTTCAGTGTGAAGATTGCAGATGTTATATGAATAACCGTATTGTTCAAGTTTCATGCGGGCGGGCGCATGATAAGCTTGTGTTACTTTGCAAAAAACTCGTTGATGTGGAAAGTGACAATACTTTTCCTCCTCACATAAGACAGTGGTTCTTTTCTTTATTGCACCCCATGACTGCCTTTTTTATTTTAAGAAATTACGTAGCTTTGCTAATGTGCCTAAAATGAAAGTCCGTGGAACATTCATTGCTTCAAGAAAGTGTCCTTCGCAGGGGTCAAGTAGATGCAGCTAGCCCAGGATCAGGTTAATTGGGGTACGCAAAATGTGAGATCGAGTTCACAATGCAGTAGGTAGAGTCCAGCTGATGATGAATTGTCAACTGGGCATGGTCTCATTTGTGTGTTGCGAAAGTAATACGGCTACACTGCTACCGCACGAACCCCATTGATTGCATCTTTTTGTTTAAATTTGCTACAGCTCAAATGAAGCTTTGGGTACTTCTCGTAGTGTACATAATAATAATGTGGGGAAGGACAGCCAAGAAGGAGGGGGAGGGGGTGCTATTTGCGCATAATTTGGCCTCGGGCATCTATTCTTCATTATCCGGCCTTGATTTCGTATGAAAACGAATTCAAATCATCCAAGAAATTAATGTCACTGAGGAGGCAATCATTAAGAAAAATGCAACCAAATTAAGCGCACCAAATGTATGTTCTCACAAATATGTAGTGCTTTAGCGCTTGCGCTTACAAAACTATGGAAGTCAGCTTCTCTGCACAGTAAACCCCCTTCAATATGCGGCCAAACCTGTTTTGGGGCAGAAATAGGTCACAGCGCAGGAGGTGCCTCTTGTGACAACAATGGCCGTGTCCATTTCCTGCACCCCTCTGCCTCGTGTTGCTGTCGTTATTGAAGAATTTGCATCTGCCTTGCAATTATATTTACCATTCATTATGAGCAAGCTGTTGGTTTGGCAAAACTTTATTTCCCACAGTAGGGGTCCTGGAGGACACTCGGCTAGACGCCAGGTGTAGAGGGCAGCTCCCACGTCGGAACAGAGAGCCCGAAGCTCTCCGCCGCCGCGCGGGCCTCCTGGACAGCCCGAAGCTGATCATGTAGTGAAGCACTTTTTAAAACTTTGTCCCAACGTTCCTTGTTCTTGGCGTAGGCGTCGCTCGATGCACAACCACACAGCATATGGTTTAAGTCTACACGGTCACTGCACCGTTCACACACATGTTGTCCGTCGTAGTCTGGGTCGATGTGCTTCATGCGCCAGGGGTTGGGGTATGAGTTCGTTTGGAGCAAGCGTAACGTGACTGATTGGCTGCGGGTTAATTTCTTATCCGGGAGGGGAAATGCTCGTCTGCCTAGATAAAAGTGCTTACTGAGCTCGTTGTACGTGAATAATTGATCTCTGTACTCGATATGTGGAGTAGCAGGGGAAACCGGAGGGACGCGGTCGATGAGTCCTCGCGCCGCCTCGTGTGCGATCTCATTGAGATTCCGCAGGCCGCCCCCTAAGCTGCCCATGTGTGCCGGGAACCATACGATGGAGTGATCGGTGATGTTACTTCCGCCTAAGATCCGTAGCGTCGTCTTGTCTATCCCGCCCTTGGCGAAAGCTCGAGTGGCTGCTCTAGAGTCGCTGTATACAGTTGTGAAGTCCGAGTCTTTTAGAGCTAGTGCTATCGCTGCTTGTTCAGCTACCTCTGGCTTCTTGGTGTAAAGTGTGAGTGAGTTGCGCGTACGCCCGTGTCCGTCGACTACTGCTACCGAGTAGGCATGTTTTCCCGGTATGTACGCTGCATCCACGAAAGCTGTCTGGTCGGGTAACTGTGCCGCGTCCGCAGCGAGGGCTTTGGCGCGGGCTAGCCTTCTTCCTTGATTGTGGATCGGGTGTACGTTTCTTGGGAAGGGATACACTTTGATCGCTTCTCGCACGACTTTAGGTAACTGCAGGACGTTGTCCTTTTCTACTATGGTGTTCAGGCCGAGCTTAACGAGAATCTCTCTGCCCGCTTTGGTGCTTGACAGGCGTGCAATCTGTGCCGTGTGCTGTGCCTCGATGATTTCGGCAAGGGTATTGTGCACTCCTAGCTGTAAGAGTAGTTCAGTGGAGGCATTATCGGGGAGCCCCAACGCTGTCTTGAAAGCTCGGCGTATGTGTACCTCAAGCCTTCTCTGATGTTCCTTTTTCCAGTTGAGCATTGCAGCCACGTATGTGATGCGACAGAGTACAAAAGCATGGACCATTTGAATAGCGTTGTCCTCGCTCAGTCCCCTGTGCCTATTCATGATGCGCCGAAACATCCGGATCGCGTTTGCAATCTTGATCGTGATGCTGTCAAGCATCGCCCAGTTGGACCCGTTGCTTTGGATGATTAGTCCTAGAATTCGTATTTTATTGACCGTGGGTATGCGATTTCCATCCCTGTCGTGTAACTCTATGCATGGTGTGTGGTGTCGGCGCCTGTCGTTGGACCGGCGGCCTGGTCTTGGGGGGTGGTAGATGAGTAGCTCGGATTTTCTAGAAGAGCAGCGAAGTCCCATTGGGGCAAGATGGGCCTCGGTAACCGTGACGGCTTCTTGCATGCGCGCTTCTAATTCGGCATCGCTGCCACCGGTGCTCCAGATGGTAACATCGTCTGCGTATATGGTGTGCTCCACATCAGCAATTTCACCCAATGCGCGAGAAAGCTTTGTCATCGCCAAGTTAAATAAGAATGGTGAACGCACTGAGCCTTGTGGTGTTCCCTTATCGCCCAGATTAAAGCTCTCCGAGACGTGTTCGCCTATCCGGATAGTGGCCGTTAGATCCTGCAGAAACGCTTTGACGTAGTGGTAGAAGCGTGTTCCGAGATTGTGGTCAGATATGGCTTTGAGAATGGCTTGATGTTAGATTTTGTCAAAAGCTTGCTCCACGTCGAGTCCCAGTAGCGCCTTGGTGCCTCGTGTGGGGCGATCCAACAGACTTTTCTTGATGCGTAGCATAGCGTCTTGCGTTGAGAGACCTGGCCTAAAGCCAATCATATTGTAAGGGAAGTACTCCTTTTATTCTACGTATTCCGATAGTCTATTTAGGATGACGTGTTCGGCTAGCTTTCCTAGGCAGGACGTCAGTGAGATCGGCCTTAGGTTGGGTAGGCCCAGCGGCTTGCCCGGTTTTGGGATGAGGATCGTATTGGCATGCTTCCACTCTGCAGGTAGTTGGCCACTTTTCCAGACTTCATTGATTTGTTGCGTTAGGAACGTGACCGAGTCGTCCTCTAAGTTTCGGAGAGCCCGATTTGTGATACCATCGGGGCCGGCTGCAGAGTTACTGTTGAGTTCGTGAATTGCGAAGCGTACTTCGCTTTCTGTGAAGTCCGTATCTAGCTCTGAGTTTGGCGCACCGTCATAGCTGTTCCTTTGTAAGGTACTGGGTAGCCCCGATTTAAGCGGTAAGTATCGTTTGGCAAGGTCATCCAGAAGGGCTTCGGCGGTACTGATTTGCTTCTCGCGATGTACTAATTTACTTAGCCTGATCCGTTGCATAGTTTTGGAATTTGCTCCGTGTTCGTAGAGGAGGTGTTTTATGAGTCCCCACCCACTTCCTGTGCGTATTTGCCCATTGAGGGAGTTACAGACTTCATCCCATTGTTGTCGGGAGAGAACCATGCAGTATTGTTCAATTATCTTGTTGAGTTCGGCAAGTTTCCTTTGTAGTCTTCTGTTAAGACGTTGACCCTTCCACCTGGCTAGAATGGAATGTTTGGCTTCGAGAAGATTCGCTAGCCGACTGTCCATCCTCTCTACCTTAACGTCCGTGGTAATTGTCCGTTCCGAGGCTGCGATGTCTGCTTTGAGCTGCTCGGTCCAGCTCGTTATCGTGTGCTTTGTGGTTGCTCCTGATAAGTTGGATGGCTGCGCCCGTATTGCACGAAATTTGTCCCAATCGATAAGTTTGTATTCCCTTTGCCTCTTTCCCGGTATCTCTGCATCAATTCGGAGAATATAGTGGTCACTCCCAAGGTCTATTCCTGAGTTGTGCCAGGCACATTTTTCTAGGCCCCGGACAAAAAGTAAGGTCCGGTGTGGTGTCTCGACATGTGGAAGTGCCACATCTGGTTGGGGTCTCCGGGTCTGTGATCAGCGTGAAGTCGAGATCGGAGGCTGTCGTGAGAAGACGATTTCCCTTGCTAGAGGATACGCGTAACCCAAGCCTGGTGTGGGGCGTTAAAATCTCCACCTATAATCAGCGGACTGTCTTTGGCGATGTGCGCAATCTTGGCCAGAATGCCTCTAAACCCTTGCCTCGTATCCTTAGGGCTGCTGTACAGATTGGTGAGGAAGATGCTTTGCTTGTTCCCTACGTGGTCGCTCGGTATGATCTCAATCGTGAGGTGTTCTAGATAGCAGGCTGTGTGGCCGATCTCATGCCGAATGTACGGGATCTTCTTTCCAATCAGTATGAGCAGGCAAGCTGTATGGTTGCAAATAGCAGGAAGAACTAGCTGTCCGCTGTATATATACCTAGCTAGCTGTTTTATTGCGTTTCCTTTTGCTGTGTTTTAATGTGTTTCCCTGAGTGGGCTGACTACGTAACACATTTGGTTTGAACTTCTACCCTTCCACCCCATTTCTGCGACAAACTTGCCTAGCACATTGAGGCGAGTTCCGCCTATGCAAGTTAAAACTTCTTGAACTTTATCGAGTTTTGCGAGACTGCCCGGAAACGTTGCTGGCAAAACCGAAACTTCAGCACCAGAGTCTACCTTTGCAAAAACTGGCACCGAGTTTATCTGGACCTGCGCGTAACGTGTCTTACTTCCCGTGGCTTCTACAGCGGCCAGGAACCTTTCTCCCGTTTCCTCCCCGACTGCAGGAGCGCGCCTTTCCAAAATGTCCTTTGTTGCCACATTTGTAGCACTTTTGTGCTCGAGCTGGACACGCAGAAAACGGATGAGCGTCTCCGCCACAGAAGTTGCACTCTCCGCCATGCTGCTGTCGCCTGCGTCGGTAGACGGCATCTACGTTGGGACGATTTTGGTCGACAGCATCCACATTCTGCAGGATTCTGTTCCCTCTGGAAAACCGCTGCACGGGCTTTCACGGCGTCTTCATAAATTCGTGCTTAAAGGCTTGCCTTCTCTTGTGTCAACTTTCAACTGCTGCACAGTTTGTCCACCAGGTTTGTGTCACAAATACCGACGACTAATCTGTCTCCAACCAGAGGTTCTTCCACATTGGCTGAGTCGTAGTTGCACTTTTTCTCAAGCTCGCGTAGCGCAGTGTATACAAGTTGTCACTGAATTCGCCTTCCTCGTGCACGCGTCGGTGAAAACGGACACTTTCGTAGACCCCGTTGGCCAGGTGGATGAAGTGGTCGGTGAGTTATTTTCTCACCGCCCCTAGCGAGCTCCATTCTTCCGTGGTCAGCGCTCAAGTGTCAAAGACGCGACGAGCTTCTTGGGAACCCATTGCGTATAGCAATGTCCTGACTTCAACTTCGCTCGGTGCTTGTTACAGGCCCGAAGCATAGCGATAGTCTTCGAATGGGAAATTCCATTCTTTCCATGCTCTGGGGTTCGCAAAGTCGAACTTTGGTGGCGGTTAAAGCTCTGCGCCACTGAACTGTGGAGCGTTTTCTCCGTCCCACATGGCGGCTTTTGTAGGCAACGCCCGTTGAGTTTTCGCTCCCACTTTCATGTGTCGTTCGGGTGAAAAACCGTCCGGCCACCACGATCCCACTTCTGACACCATGTAGTGTTTGCGGTATCCGTGTCAGCCATAAACCCTGACTGCTCATTGCAGGATCAAATTCTAAAGTTAAAGCTCAGCTACTTTGGTCATCTGATGTGAAGAAAGGAGTCGCTGGAGAAAGATTTGATGTTGGGAAAGGTTGAGGGTCACCGGAGAAGGGGTAGGCAGCGAACGCGGTGGTTAGATGGCATCCTCGAGGCGCTGCAGATGAAGTTAAGTGATGTTAGAAAGATAGTCAGAGACCGGAAAGCATGGCGTGATACGGTCCATAGGGTCACGAAGAGTCGGACACGACTCAGCTGAACTGAGTGTTTGCGGCGCCTGTTCAGCATGCGCCGCTCAAGGCCGCTGTACGGTTGCTTTTTAGACCCGCTCCGCACGAATGCGGGCGCACCGAGACGACCGGTTCGGAGGGGCATACAATAGCGCACACCCGCATCCTTCGTCCGCAGAAAAGATGACTCAATCTCAACTTTTTGCCCGCACGTGCTGATCAGCAAGGCGACCGGACTGCAGCTATTGGTTGCGCTGTAGGTGACGTCTCCGGCTCCTCCTCCTCGATCTCTCCAGGCCAAAATGGCCGCCAGCGGTGCGAAGCGAAGCGACGAGCGAAGCATAGATAGTAGTTGTTGCTTTGCCGCAAAAGCCAATATACTTAGCGCGCATTGCTAATACTAGTGTTCCTATCGACTGTGATTTCCCCTCAAGTCGGATGATATGCGCCACTGTTACCTGCGCTGAGCTGAAGACAGTGATCTTCCAACCGGCGAAGTGTACGTCGCAACGGTGTCCCGATGTGTTTGTGATTATCGCTAGCCGCGAGGATCTTCACGGCCGACGGCCAGCAACAGTAGTTCATGGTGATTTTAATGCGCACGAATCGGCTCCTCAGCGCATCGAAAAGTGCCCGTGCATGTGTTGCGAAAGTGTTTACGACTTGAGCGACTGCCTCCTAGCAAGGAAGAGGACTGTCCATGTTTGCAAAGTTCGTCACACTGTGTTTTCCTAATGCTGAAATTAACTTGGTGACAGCTAGTCTGGCACCCGTTCCGCTGGTCGCAGTGACCGCAACAGACGAGCACACGACGTTGTTTCCGCGATGTGTCGATCACCTGTGTTGATCGCGGTCCATGTATGTGCTGCGCTTGCCGAGCCCTTCGACGACGTTAGCTGCACGGCTTTCGGGTTACTAATTCGCCACTATTCCGCGATTTGCGCTTTGTGCTGATATGGGGGTGCTCGACGGCACTGTGTAAACTGTGAAAATATCGTGTACTTTCACGGCAGCTGTCACATTGAGAGTACCTTCCTGTTTATTTTCATTTCCGGCTAGCTATGTGCACCTATGTCTGCAATAAATATCTGTGCGATGAATCGGTCGACTAAACACTTCTGTATGTGATGGGCTAAACAATTTATTACCACATCAGGTCTTTAAAAAAACCATTTAGACGTTATGCCAAAAAGAAGTACAGTATGGCGGGGGGTTTTGCTTATGAAAAAAGGCACACCATATGCAACTGTGCCTCATGATATGGACACTTTGGTGTACCTAAGGCATGTTCAGCATGAAAACATATTTGGTTAAAAAGAAAGTAAACAATTGAAAAAATTATTGTGATTACAATCTGCTTTCTTCCTGCATAACTTGGGTGAGTTAAGTTCATTGGACAACTGCTTAGACAAATGATGTATGTAGGCTTTATACTGACATGATGCTGTTATGGAGTTGCACGCATTACATCCCATACTTGTTGCTTTGACAGCTCTACTCTCGCCAGACTGCATGCCAACTCAGTTTCATTGGTATTGAGTAGCTGTTCAGCTGCATTTCTTTGCTAAGGTGTACCAGTTGAGATATTTTCGATGCCATGAAAATCAGATGTCGTCGATGCTCATGTTCATGCCTATTTCCTGCTTTCACTTTTGTGATGCCTATGATTACTTGCCTACTGAGTGATATCGATGATGTACATGTATGTACCTTGTACATGTATATATACCTTGATGATGTACCTTACAACAATGTAGGATGCATTACAGTTTTTTTTAGTCCTTGTTACATTTGCTGCTCGCCTAAACTTTTTTGCACCTTGCAAAGTGATCAAATGGTTTTTCTCACATATCAGTTTACATTTGCTGTATGGCCACCAGTGTGCATGGTCTCATACCACATTTGCAAAGATGAATTACCTCATCTTTTCATCGTGTGTTAAGCATTATCACATGGGTATTGGTTCTATAATGCTGATGTTGATCCATTATGAAAGCTCTGAGGCATGGATGTAACACCTGACTTGTTGCCACTGAGGTCACATGTAACATAATCTGAATTCATTCCTTTTCTGCTTGGATTTGATTTGCTGTTTGCATTCACAGATTCACTACTCTGCTTTGCATCTATGCAGAGTGTTACGTTAGCTTTGCAGGATAAGGTTATAACAGAACCCAGGCAGCACATTTCATCGGCCCAATAATGGGGATTGATTGGGGATTATTGGCCCACAAGTGGCCCAATGGTGCCATTGAGCTACCAATAATGTGCAGCCACACTATACCATAATCATTATTGGCCCAGTGAACTTCACCCATATCCGTTATTGGCATTCAACCGGCTAAGAGCGGTCAATAATGCCCATTCATATTGAACAGTTTGCCATTATTGTATACACAATGAGGCAGCCTGGTCATTATTGGCCAACCAGCTGCAATTGTTTGCCAATATCTTCCACACCATGGTATAACCTGGTAAATATTGTCCGGTCAATAACAACGGCTTCTCAATATTGAATATATCTAGGCATACAGTGGTCAATACTGTCCAACCAACTTTGGCGGCTTCCTAACATTGTAATATCTTGGTTTCTAGTGGTCGATATTGTCTAATGAGCCTTGATGGCTGACCAGCATTGCACATATCATAGCATAGCTTGGCTAATATTGTCCGGCAATTATGGTTGCCTCGTCAACATTGAATATATCTTGGCATACATGGTCAATATTGCCCCACCAGCTTTGGTGGCATCCTAACATTGTATATATCTTGGATTACAGCGGTCAATATTGCCTAATGAGGTCTGATGGCTGGCCAGCATTGCACATATAATGGCATAAATAGGTTAATATTATCCGGCCATTATGGTTGTCTTGTCAGCAATAAATAAATAATGGCATATATTGGTCAATAGTGACCCGCCTGTCATAGCGGCCTGCCAACAATGTATACATATGCATTATATTGTTCAATATTGTTCGATGGACTCTGATGGCTAGCCAGCATTGCACCCTAATGGCATAGGTTGGGCAATAATGTTCTGCCAATATGATTGGCTTGTCAACATTGCATATATCTTGGCATAGATTGGTCAATATTGTCCCATCAGCTTTGATGGCATCCCAACATTGTATATATCATGGTTTCTAGTGGTCGATATTGTGTAACGAGCTTTGATGGCTGGCCACCTTTGCACATTTCAGGCTGCGGCAGCGCTAAAAAAACATTAGAAACAGCTCTGACCGACAGAGACATTTATAATGCTTGCATCTCAATATGACAGTGTGTTGGGGCTAATTTCGTCGCAACTAAATTTTTCGCTGGCCCGGACGTCAGTTTACGTTCAACTGTAGAATATATTCATATGCCATACGTAATTTGGGCCACCATATATATAATGTTTATTGGGATTAATGTATAGATTGTCCTAAAATTGTTTGACTGAGCTGACCAGACAAAATGAACAGAAGTGCCCATCACGGAAAATGTATAATATATTTTTCTGAATACATTTTTGTGATTCGCTAATTGTTGTGGATGATCTGCGATTATACTTGACAATTTTGGTAGAGAACTCTTTTATTTACGACTTTAGGCACGATAAATTGTTATGTAAAATTCTGCATATAATATCTTCGAGACAATTCCTGCAGACTAGAGGCCCGGATGTCGATCACGCTTGGACGTAGCTAACACAGATAGCGTTCCAAACTTTAGCCAGGTGTTGAAAAAATTCTGACAGCACGTAGAACCTACACTGCAGAAATTAGCGAAGGCGAGATTAATGCTACTGCATACGGTGCATTACGTATCATTATCGTTATCAACTAAACGCAGCGTCATTACCGTTGATTCTGTCATCATTGTCATTATCACTAATTGCAGCGTCATTCTCGTCGCTATCCTCACGGTAGACAATGAGAATTACGTATGGTGCTAGTTTCGCGATCCAGGGTTTAGCGCAGTTGGTTAAAGCTTAAACTAGGCTAGGAATTCGATTCCCGGTGGAGACGATTTGTTTTTCTGATCTCGTCAAATCAGGATGATTGAAAGTGATTGACACATCAATGCACAGATCCGATGCACAGATATATCCATGCACAGATCTCGAACACATCTCGCGCACAACTCTCGCGCACGGGATTTCGTTCCATGGGCCTATTTATACGCATACGAGTACAAGCATACGCGCACGCTCGAGCACACATCTGATCTGACAAGCAAATATTTAATTGATGCGTGTCCGCGAAAAAAATCCTGCGCAGTCAAGAAACGCAAGGTACTCAAATGCAATGAACGCAACAGAACGTGTGAGTCGCTTGAACAAACACGTTTTGATTGTAAACGCAGAAACGATCGACGGTGAATCCACATCCTGTAAACGTTTGTCCATGATTGGAAACACGCACGCGTAGCATCATT
>JAJIZL010036930.1:0-12226 GCA_023969395.1 Amblyomma maculatum
GTTGGTAGCGAACGGATCTTAAGAATGTATGAACAAGTTAGCATGGTCTTGCGGAACCGTAGACTATGCAACCGTAGTCCAAGCTCGAACGTACAACTGAACGATAAATCTGCAGAATGCATGTCCTGTCGGATCCCCAGTGTTTACGTGAGAGCACTTTAAGTATATTTAAAGATTGGGAGACTTTCTTTTTAAGGGTGTTTATGTGGGGGAGGAAAGTAAGCTTTCCGTCGAAAGTAATGCCTAGAAAATTATGTTCGTGTTTTACTGGGAGAGCAATGTCATTGAGGTAAACTGTAGGGTCCACTTGCAAACCTCGTCTAAGTGAGAATAAAACGGCTATTGATTTCTGTGCAGAGAACTTGAAACCATTTCTATCTGCCCATGTCGCTAGTTTATTCACTGTTAATTGAATTTGTCTCTCACACGTTGATACATTAGAGGATGTACATGCTATTTGTAGGTCATCGACATAGACTGAATGCATGATGGTCGTTGGGATTATTTTTACTATGGAGTTCATTTTTACTATAAACAGCGTGGTACTCAAGATGCACCCCTGAGGGACACCATTCTCCTGAGTGAAACGTTTTGACAGAGTAGCACCGAGACGAACTTGGAAAGAACGGTCGGACAAAAACTCTTTCAAGCATTTTAACATTCTGCCGCGGATGCCAAGGTCTCCCAGGTCAGGTAGGATTCCATACCTCCACGTCGTGTCATAAGCTTTTTCTAAATCAAAAAATACGGCAAGGCAGTGTTGTCTGCGTATAAATGCTTCTCGTACCGTATTTTCCAAGCGCACAAGATGATCAGTTGACGAACATCCTTTTCTAAATCCACATTGGCGGGTGTCGAGAAGTTTGCGAGATTTAAGTGTAAACATAAGCCTGATATTTAGAACACTTTCAAACGATTTAGCGATACAACTCGTTAGTGCTATGGGCCTATAACTGCTTGGGGATGTTGGTGGCTTTCCATGTTTCAGTAACGGAACAATAATGGCTTTCTTCCAGGCCTGCGGTATTTCTCCTGACATCCATACCTTGTTAAAAAATATTAAGAGTGCTTCAACTGAGGATTCAGAAAGATGGGCTAGCATTTGATAGTGTATTTCATCTGGGCCTGGTGCTGTACGTTTGCCAGAAGAGAGAACTGTGTTTATTTCTTGTAGTGTAAGGGGACTGTTGTATGATTCGTGAACGCTGCCAGTAGTAGGTAATGTCTGTCTTTCTGCTTGGCTTTTATACTTTAAAAATGATTCTGAATAATGTGATGAGCTAGATACCATGAAAAAATGTTCACCTAAAATTTCCGCTTGCTCTTGAATGCTTGTCTGGGTATTTGGGTCTGTAAGGAGAGGAACTGTAAACGGGGAGTACTTGCCATTTAATTTATTTACTTGTGCCCACATATCCTTGAATGTTATATGACTGTTTATAGAAGAGATGTAATGCTGCCATGAAGCTTTTTCAGCAGTACGACGTACATAGCGCGCTTTAGCTCTAGCCTTTTTGAAAATTAGGAGATGTTCTTGTCTGGGGTACCTGCGAAATATACTCCACGCCTTATTTTGTTTTTTCTTTGCCTCCCTGCAGTCTTTTGTCCACCACACTTTACAGTTCTGTCTCACAACTCCAGATGATTGAGGGATGGCTTGGCGTGCGGCGGCTAAAATACAAGAGGTAAATCTTTCATTTAACTCGTCGACATTAAAATCTTCGGCAAATAGTTCTCCTAAGTCGGCTTTCTCTTTAAAAAGCTTCCAGTCTGCTAAATGCAGCGTCCAACATCTTGGTTTGGTTTGAATTATAGATGGTGATGATGTTAGACTGATTGTTGTAGGTAGGTGATCACTTCCATGCGGATTATCTAAGACATCCCATTTAAAATCGCTAAAAACCGATGATGAGCAGAAAGATAAATCAATAAAACTCATTTTACCGGAGCTCGGGGAGCAGTAAGTGGGTTTTCCGGTGTTAAGCAGATATTATTGCACAGAATAAAGTCTTCTAAAATTTGGCCCCTCGTGTCAGTTTTTTCACTGCCCCAGAAAGAAGAGTGGGCGTTAAAATCGCCAACTACTACGCATGGATCTGGCAGTTGGCTGAAAAGTTATCGTCATCATCTACTCCCGAACTGTGGCGCTCGCTCCAGCCTCTGCTGCCTCTCAGCCGGTGGCAACGAAGCGCAACAGCTCTGGGCAATTTAATGGCAGCAGACCTCATGTAGGATTCAGATGAGATGTCTAGTGAAATATCTAAGTCTCAGGGATTGCGAAGAGGACAGACCGAATACGATCATCCAGTGGACGTAGCTCGCCGATAGCTACCGCACGGAGACAAAGAGAGGCAGGCCGAGCGAGACGTGCCACAGCTTTAGCTTTGATTACTTAGGTTTAGCAGGGTTTAACATTTGCCTATTTTTTTTTTCGCGCGATTGCCCAACGTTTAGAACAATGGGAATAGGAAATCACGAAAAATGTGCTAATTCCATCTTACTGATGAGAAAAGCTGATTTCTTCAGTTAGACCCAGATTAGGCATATTGTGCACCATTAAAAATTCATTGCATGTAGATGGACGTATAGAATTGAGATACGTGTTTAAGTAGTAAGGCATTGTTCGTAATTTGATGGATGCTACATTAGATTATCCTAATGTTCTGCTTCTTAGTGCTGTCTTCAATTAATGCCACTGTAGATTAACTTGATCGACACCACGCAGCATACATAATAGTTAAAATCTCATCATTCATTCAGATAATTCTGCTAAGCAAAAGCCTATCATTAGTCCCCAGGAGGGCACTATTCATCGTTGCCAATGATTGTAACCATTCTATTGGTACAAGAGATATGAGAAGTGCTTGTGTTATGTAGTACTGAAATGCTCTTATACTGGTGTTCTGTAAGATTGCACGATAATGGATTATGTACGATTCAGACTACGAATAGCAACTTCATTTAATTGGTATATATGTTTAACGAGTATTTATTTACTATGTCAGCTACATTGATAATAATATAACGTGCTTAGTTCATGTTGCGAAGGACAGTTTCTACGGTAAGGTACACAGTACGTACAACAAATAAGCTGGATATGCTGACAATAATTAAGGCACGTAATATTCGCTCACTGTGGACTTCTGGGGCGCATTGCTATGGCTTTTCAAGGCTCGGAATTTTGCCCTACACAGTACATACACACAATGTGACATGCAGAACTGTGGATACTCATAATATGTATGAGATATTTAATACCCGGTAGCTGGTTGACCAGATTGTTTGACCAGTCGCACCGGATAAGGTTATATCGTTGTATGTCCCCGGGTTCCATTTTCAATGGCAGCTTATAGTGGAGCCACAGATTTCTAGGCCCGCTGACTTCTACATACACTCCATGGTCAGGTATGTGGATCCATTTTGTGAAGAATATCCCGAGGCAAAGTCATACAGGGCGGTCTTGCAAAAAGCCAGTAATCAGAGGATCAAAATCCCCAACATTGGGCTAGGCGTGCCGCAGGGCTCTGACCTCTTCTCGCCCTGGCCCGCTGCTACGGAGGTTCAGCGAGAGATTGTCGGAATCGCGGGTAAACGCACCACACCGCCCTGTGCAGTGCAGCAGCTGACCAGAGCCGTCATCTACGAGGAACTCCAACACCACCTCCTCGTTTACACTGACGGCTCCGTGGCCAGAGACAGTTGCTCGCTAGCAGCGGCGGCTACCATCCCCGCCCTGCAACTGCACAGACAGCTGCACCTGTCATACCTGGGTTCTTCCACCACGGCGGAGCTGCTGGGCCTACGCCTAGGCCTGGATCTACTGCTTGAACTGACTCCGCCGCCACCCAGGTGTGCCGTGCTATGTGACTCCCGCGCTGCCCTCAGCCGCCTTCGAACCACCGGCCGGGGAACTCCGCTGCTGTGCCAGATTCGCGCACGTCTCAAGCACTTGGCGGAGCGTGGCTGCGCTATACGGGCACAGTGGATCCCCGGGCACTGCGGCATAGAGGGCAACGAACGTGCCGACGAGCTCGCAACCGCAGCACATGAACTCCCTCCTAGCGACGAGAAACTCGCTTTGGAGGATGTGCGTGCGGTAATCGACGATCACCTCCGGACGCAGCACCCCGACCCACGCATCGCAAGAGGTGAGCGCATTCACAGTGTCAGCGGCCGCTCGCTGACTCGGCTGCAACGCGCAATGATCCTCCGTGCACGCATTGGATGTGTGTGGCCTGGGGAACGACGGATGCGCCACGGACTTGCCAATAGTGATGTGTGTGACGGCTGTGGCGAGGTAGAAACCCTCGAACATCTTCTACTGCGCTGCACCGCGCTAGCCGAACCACGACGTGAGTTCCTGGCGGCTTGCAGAGCGCAGGGGGTAATCCCGGACAGCGTAGCTGTGCTCCTGTGGCCGCCGGGCTGTGCGCGCGCCCGCGAGCGAGCTCACGTGAGCTTGTGTGAGTACATCGAACACGCGGGCTTGATGACCCGCCTATTTCACCTCGCCAGATAGTGCGCGCTGGGACTGAACGCTCCACGTGTGCTATTTCCCACAATAACGGCCGATCGCCCACGACAGCCGTCAGTGTTTTGTACAGTGTGCAAGTGTGTGCGTAGTGAACAGTTGCCTGGACGTGGAGCTATTGCGGAGGCCCGCCCGATGTGCCGAGTACTCAGTGACCTAAGACATTTGCGGGTGGGCCTCAAGCAAACTACTGTATACTGTACCATAGTGTATATATTTCTTTTATTTTTACCTACTCTTTTCTTTCTCCCTACCACTCACCTCTTTGATTTCCTCTACCTTCTCCTCGCTATCCCTTTATTTCCGCCGCCCCAGTTCAGGTGCTTCAGATATAAGATAGAAGATACCGGGGCTGGCAAACATCTTTTCTTTCCTTTTGTACATACAATAAATAACCACTACAACAACAACAACAATGGGAGGAGATGCTTGCCAACTCTCGTCTGAAAGGTCAGGAAGCATTGCTGCAATGAACGAGACAAACCACTCTATCCAACGGTGTCCTAGACTGACGACAATACCCACAATGTCTTGCCCAACGAGAAAGATTATTCGTTCCTTCATACAGTGCAGCACAAATCATTTGCTCAGAAACCGCTGGGGAGTGACGACCAGGTGCTAATTAGTGTATTCGTATAGAAGGTGGTTGGAAACACCTTCTCTGGTGAAAGGGTTTAAAAATGATGAATAGTTCTAGAAAACTCACAGGTTCGGAGAGCGCTGCGGAATAGATTGCTGTGTTTTTCCTTTGTAGTGAAAGCTACACTGCGGTAGGTTTTCAAGCCGTCGTATTGCACCATGTTACCGTGGCACCGTGGAAGACGAAGAAGAGAAAGCAGAAGTAAAAGAAGAAAAAGCAGAAGGAGAAAAGAAAAAAAAAGAATAAAAAGACGAAGAAGATGAAGAAGTAGTAAAAGAAGAAAAACAAGACAGATAACTGGTAATTGGTTGAGACGAACGACAACAGCGAGCCTACTAGGACACAAGGTTCGTTCAAACATTATTTCGGCGGTGTGCCACGGACTTCGACGTAAAGAGACGATATCATACCACTAGACGTCTTCTACACACCTATTGATAATTGTCAATGCGAGAGGCAAGGGGTGCTCATACCACCCTATGGCATAAATAAAGCTGAAACCACAGAGTAAACTACTATGCGCAAACGCAGTCTTTACTTTGAAACCAAGCCTAAGCGTAGCCATGCAGATTGCTTTCGCTTAACTCCAGGTTTAACCACAAGCTAAACCACAGCTATTTCTTGCTGGCCCTTTTTGTCACGCCTATTTGAACATGCCTGCACAATGCATGCTTCCAGAATATGGTTCTAGGCTAATCCCTGCCTTGTCTGCAGAGCGCCGTTTCCCAGGTTTGCGTGGGTGGCCATATCCACATTGTTTTGATTGCAAGCGCTCACCTGGGCGATGACCGTGGCGAGCAGGACGCCTACGGTTCCGTAGTTGAAGTACAAGGGCACATCAGACCCGTAAAAGTACGGGTGCCTCAAGTACAGAGAAGGGACCAGCACGGAGCCCAGCTCCGAAATGTACGAGATGGGGCCGTAGGGCTCGACTCGCTGGAGGACCACGTCCCGGTGTGTGGGCGGGAGGCCCAGCAGCATCTTGTTGTCCGCCTTGATCACGTCCAAGAAGCCGAACACGAATGCCCGCGGGTTGTCCATGGGCGGCGCACTGAAGTGGCTCATGTCTATGGTCACATCGCTGATTTGAATCGCGCAAATGAAAAGAGAGCGTGCATGAAGTGGTCGATTCACAACAAGGGCGCCAAATATCGCTGAGTGCTCCATCGCTCCTAAAAATGCGTATCCACTAACATACAGCGAAATAACAAACTACCATCGACTTTATCGCAGAACATACGCAGATCCCCACAAAGACCTCACTCGTCAGGAAGCCACTATATGGCGAAACATGCAAGCCCGCACACTACCGAACCTAACCCAACACAATAAGGTTTGGCCCGCGAAACACCCTACAAAGCGCATGTCCGGCCTGCGGAGATATGTCCGACATCCTCTGCATGGTTTGGAACTGCCCCGAACAACGTAAATCATACGGTTTACAGAAAGTTAGCCATGATCAGCGGGAGGCGAAGCTGGCTCACACACAGCTCCCCCTTCAGCGCAAACTGATTGGTCAGGCCTGGAGGGGCGTATTCGCCAATGGTTTCCTGGACCTGGGTGAACCACCAGCGTAATTACTATATACTATACATAAAGTTTATATTTTCTCTCTCTCTTCCCGCGGATTATTCTTCCTCATCCAACAACCAAGCGGCAACTCCGGTCGCTGGCAGAATACGGATATGGTTCGCGGGCGTCTCAGTAGCCGCTAGAAAGAAAGAAGAGGGGTCCCCTTTTGAAGGTCGAAGGAATGCACGTGTCTTCAGGAAAGCTAGCGCCATCTCTAGCCTTGTCAGCATAAGGCGCAAGGGAGCCAAGGCAAGTGCGCCGCGCTGGGAGCACGAGAAAGAGACGCGTAGCGTCACTAAAGTCACGCGCCCGAGAATACCGCCTCTAAGGACATGGAGTAAATTAAACTAGCAGGGAGCGTCACGGAATATCGTTGAAGCACAGTCATGAAACATAATGAAAAGCATTGGGGAAAATTGGGCGTCAAATGAGTCATGACGCGGCAAGCGGTAACTCGTGCGTGGTTTTGGTTTCGCAGCCTCCGCTATCGCTTTGTGCAGAACCTGAAAATGTCGGTTAACAAGCTGGGTTTGATTGACTGAAAAATTTTTTTTTTCACCGGAAGGAGCCCATCACCTTCATTCCCGGCCCGCAGGCCTGGAAGACGGGGGCCACCGCGTTAAAGGCTGGCTCGCGGGTCTTGGCCCATGGCAGCCTCCTCCGCCAAGGGGACGACGTTCCGCTTGAGCTCAGGATCCGAGCTTTGTAGCAGAGTCTCCCAGTTCTCTATGCTAAGTATATTTTGTCAAACCCCGGGAGAGTGCGGGCACTCCCATATTATGTGGTCGAGGGTCCCTCTCGCCCCACAATGACTTCATCTATCATGCTCTCTCGTCTCGGGATACACATGGTACGTCAAGACCGGATTCACGTAGGCATTAGTTTGCAAGCGCCTCCGTGCAGCAGCTTTGTTATTCAATTTTGGGTCTGGCGGGGGTACCAGACTACGTGCCAATTGATAATGGTTGATTATTTCCCCATAATTGAGCAACCGTTCCTCGTTACCCGAGTCGTTGGGGGGTCCATGGCGGCCCACAAGTAGAGTGCTCGAGCTAGCTCTTTGACCGTCTCAATGCCAGGGAGGGCATCATGCGCGAGTATCCAGATTATCTGAATTTTCCTGTTCAGTCATTGTTGGCTAAGGATCTTTGCCGCCTCCGACGAGATCTTGCCTTTTCCAAAATTTTGAATGGTATTTACTGTCGCCTATGATGAATTTTGCGTTTGTTCCTGCGCAAGATAAAGCGATCGCCACTTCCTCCGCAGCCTCGATATTGCTTTCCCGGACAGCCGCAGCGGAAACTGGTACTCCTCGGCCGTTTGCGACCAAAGCCACCGCCGCCCCGATTTGGCCTCCGGCCGCATCAACGTAGACTACCTCACTGTCATCCACATTTCCGAACCCTAGTCTTAAGACCTCAGCTCACTTCTCCCTTTGTTCTTTATTAAACTTCGGAGTCAACAGCAGCTATGTTTTCCTTCCCATGGTTCAGTGCGCGCAAAGGCTTCGAGAGAGGAAATTAAGGCAGCGGCGTCAAAGCAAGATGGCACCTGTGGCGCTACGCTTCCTCCTAGTTTTTTCTCCTCCATGTCCGAATGCCACATTGGTGCGGTCAAGTCTACAGCTGAGGGGCTGGGGACGGGAAAACGCTATCCAAATGATTTCTACAATGAACCTCGCCGCGCCGTTGCAGTGGTTGGGGCGCTCGCCTGCTGTAATAAAAGGACGCAGGATCGGACCCTGGCCGCGGCAGCCACATTTCGATGGAGATGAAAAAGTAAGGCGTCCGTGTGCTGCGCGCTGTTAGTGCACATTAAAGAACCCCAGGTGGTCGAAATTTTCGGAGCCCTGCACTGCACATGACTTAAGTCGTTTTTAACGTTAGAACTCCTAAACCACACGAATCAATTTCAACCGTGCATCTCTTGACTAATAGCTGCCAACCTGATTGCATTAGCCTGTATAACGTCCACTTGGATCGTCGCAGCCACTCTGTGTGCCTCCTTGCGGGCGTCGTTCGGAAGCCATGTAAGCACGCTCTTGTCCTTGACGGCGCGCGCTAGCGAGGCGAACATCTCCTTCACCGTGTTCGCGGTGTCGATGATCTCCTGGTTGTAGATGAGGTTTCGAACCAGCTCGTGCCACGACAGGGACCGGATGCGCCGGCACAGCTCCAGACAGAAGCGCGCCGCCTGTGAGGCCCCGGCCGCACTGCGCAAAGGCAAACGACAGGAAGTCGAACGACGCGCTTACTGGCTGGCTTCGACAAAAATAAAGGCGCAGTAACCGTCTCCCTCGCTATATGCGGAAGCTTCAACCGTGACTTCAGGGAAGGAAGTGAAAGACGAGAGATAGGTGCGGTAGTGGAGAGCTGTGGCGTGGTATCGACCACCGTCCAGTTGAGCGCCACCATGATTTCGCGGAGAATGTTGGAACAAAAAGACTCTCTGCTTCAGAAAACGAATGTATTGAAGACAAGTAACGGTCGTTCGGCGAGTACCGCACTCGGCTGCTAAGACGTGTGCAATGCCAGCAACTATGGCGAGATTTAAAATGGAGGCTAAACACAAAAGGTGGCCGTGCACTGTACGACGTCAGCGCACGTTAAAGAATGCTAGGTGGTATAAACTTAACTGGAGCTCTCCACTACAGCGTCCTAGAGCTTACGAGATTTATAATTTGTTTCTCCTGCGCACAGGTGCCGTGTGGAAAGAAGGTGTTGACACGATTTTTAACACTGACCGGCGCCCAGGCTTGGCGGTGGCTTCGCGGCGCAATAGTCAGCATCTCCTCACGTGACACTCACTTGCGGTCACGTGAGCAGCGCTCCAATGTGATCAGTACGTGGCCATGCAAACAGTGTGGTAGCCCTGGCTAGCGTAAAGTTTCTGAGCCTTCGACTTCACTATTAGAAAAAAGGCAGCCATAGAGAATGGCGACAGCCTTCACTGAGTTCATGCATTATGCAGCCGATCGGTGACCTTTGAAAATTTTTATGGAATAGAAGAAAAGTAGTGCAGCCGGCCGCATCATTGCTGCCGAGAAAAGGGCAGGCATCAGACCATCAAGCTATGCGGGAGGGAAGGGGGAAAGAAGCATAGGGACACGTGCTTGCAGAAAAATGGGGCAGAATATCGACAAATATGACATGATATAAGATAAGAAGAGACAGTTGTAAAACGTGTGTCCGTCTGTCAACAACAGGTGATCGTAGACCTTTCGAGGGTACACTGCATCTGGTTGAAGCGTGCGAAACGAAAGGTTTTCTTTACGAGATTTTGGAGCTCACGAAACGCACCAAAGTTGCAACGAGACATTCGTAACTGGCGGGGTGAAACGATTAATTGGATACCCTCGGTTCTAGTTTTCAGAGTTACATTAGATTGTTATAGTGTTGGTCTTTCAGTGCGAAGATACTGACACGCAGATTCTGCCTACATTACTGTAACTTGGCAAGTTCACGTATGGACAGGACGAACAAAGCGCAGCTCAAATAATAGACGCGTGATTTATAGGAAACCTGACATCTCCTTGCTTAATCCCCCACTTCTATGTGTTCTATCTATCCTCCGGTTTCCGTGAGACATATCTCTACCAAGCATTCACTGACCAGTCGCAGAAGTGTGTGCTGTCAGTTCACCTATGGACCGATTTGAATTCACTTGGATTTGTAAACTTTGGAGTTTTGCTAGGAGGCCGGCCCAATTAAAGTATAAAAACTTTCGCAAAAGTGGGTCGTGAGTCTGTCCAATCTGACCATCACACACGTGACATCCTGGTAGGTTGGATGAAAACGCCATCGCTATAGAAGTAACTGGGAACAAGTCTGTACCTTCGCGGCAATACAGGTCGTGAATCCCATCCAGCGACTTCCCGTCGTTTTCTGTTTTTAATTTTCCCGTTATACTCATGTGACCATGTGGTGTTGCTGCTACTTGCTACCACCACTGCAAGCTGACGTGCTCGCGAATATTTTTTTAATATTGCCACGTGGTGTTCCTGGTGGTCTCAGGTGGCGCTTGAAAGAAAAGGGCGCTGAAGTGCGCTTGCGTGCTGTGCGCGGAACTCTGCTTACTCGAAAAACTTCGCACTGTCTTTCAGTTACATCTTGCCCTATCGTTCGTAACAATATATATCATTTTTTACCCATTCTGATAAATTCCGAACACAGCCTGGTGACTTCGGCATGTTCTTCCACTGTGGTAGACAGAGGTTGCGTTGGTTATGGCTCCGTTCCAACTTGACATGCAGAGCTATATGAACACTCTGCACACTTCCGCTTGTGGCAGCTGCCAACTGGCCCAAGCCATCCACGACGCTCGCCCACGTTACGTGATGCCTATGACGTCCAACAACCGGGCGACCAATCAACTGTCACGTCACTCGCCAGCTGAGCTATGTCACGGGGTCACGTGAAGCGACCACACGCTTCCCCAACCAATCATTGCTCGCGGCCATGTCACGTGATCATGTGAAATCATTTCCCTTTAGACCAATCAGTGACTTCTGTGCTAACGGGGATGCGGTTTTGCGATACGAAGCCTAATGCAGGATTAAATACTTCACCGCATTTTGAACGCGGCGCCACTTTCGCATCCTCGGCAAAGCCCATTGATGAGCTATTATATCTCCTGTATAATAGCCAAAGTCCAATCTCTACTGAAGATCAATATAAGGTACCCGTGTCTTTATGGGCGTAAACAATATGCACAGTATGGTGCGCACGTACAGCACACGTGAGCGCAGTGGTGAAAGCATCCATGCTAATGAGTTCTCACGGAAAGGAAAACTGTATTGAAGACGGAGCTGGAATTCACATCTATACAATGCAACACCTTTTACGGGTAATCAACTGCAAGAAATGCATTTCTGCAACAGCTAGAACATGTACAAGGATCACGGCACGAAAAGGACGTACCATTACGCCCCCAACTCGCAAGGAATATCAATGGGATCGAATTTATGCAGTAGTTCCACCGAGTTGCTCCATAGACCGTATGTCCCAGTTAAATGTAACCAAAGCTTAAAAAAATACAGCCAATACAAGCCTATTGCAACCAATTCAGAGTCGCCTATGCTAATCCTCAGTATCTTTCTGTGCACCAAAATTAACCAATTAGTAAAGACTAATTAGTTAAAATTTTAAATATTGTCTTGAGAAGAAACAGCTCAAAGCAAACGTTGCAGACTGCCTACACACATGGTTAACTGCGTTGTTTCCATCACGCTACGACTTACGCAAGTCTCTTTATAAGCCTTCAAAAATTCTGTCACGCGACTAGCTGTTATTTTAAATCATTCACTAAGTGCGTACAGCTAGCTTCATCGGAGAGAACACTGCAGAGATAAAAGGACTGACACGTCTAGGGGCTTTAAAGTAGCGCCGCTGTCACGAGGAAGTTTTTTTCTATTGCGCCCGGTTCGTTTTCGGCTGGTAATAATAATAATAATAATAATAATAATAATAATAATAATAATAATA
>JAJIZL010036933.1:0-24747 GCA_023969395.1 Amblyomma maculatum
TGTCTGGCGTTTATTCCGATGGACAAAACCCAAGCGCGTGCCGAAGCCGGCACCGCGGGACGATGATGATGGTATGTACAAATGAAAGAAGGTCCGTGGAGGGCTCACACAATCTGCCCAGGGGGTCGGAAGCGGCCAGCCTGGCCGCTCCTAACCAACCGATGCACCGCGGCGCACAAACGGCTTCAAGCGGGAGACATGAACAATTTCAGTTCCACGGTGGCTTCGGTCGGCTAGGGGATCAACAGGTGTGACTTGGTAGTTTACTGGGAACGTTTGGTTGATGGTCTTGTAGGGACCAAGATAGCAGCGCTGAAATTTATCACTAAGGCCAGGGGTGGCGCAGTGGTGTATATAGCAGTACTTCGTCATCAGGACGAAAAGAGGCCACGCGATGCTTCGAATCGTAGCGACTCTTGCGGTCTTGCTGGCACGCTTTTGTGTTGAGGCGGGCAAGATGACGGCATCGGGCAACACGGGATAAGAACTGGGCTGGTAATGATGAGGAGTAATCGGGCGTAGAGAAGAAGGAAGTGTCGAGGATTGTAGTGGGAGAACGGCCGAAAACGAGGAAAAATTGGGAGTAACCGGTAATCCGCTGTACTGCAGTATTATAGGCGAATGTGACGAATGGTAGAACAGTATCCCAATTTCGATGATCTGGTGTGATGTACATGGATATCATATCCGATAGGGTGCAATGAAATCGCTCAGTTAGACCGTTAGTCTGGGATTGGTAGCTTGAGGTTGTCTTATGGAGGGTGGATGACGCACGAAGAACTTCGGATACGACTGTCGATAAAAAGGCCGTCCCGCGGTCACTTAGAAGCACCCGAGGAGCGCCATGACGCAATACAATTGACCGCAAAAAGAAATTAGTTACTTCTTCAGCGGAACCAGTCGGTATAGGGGCCGTCTCAGCATAGCGTGTAAGGTGGTCGACAGCTGTTATAATCCAATGGTTACCCCCACTGGAGAGAGGTAGGGGACCATATGAGTCGATGCCGACTACGTCGAATGGCGTGGCGGGACATGGAAGAGGCTGTAGGAGGCCAGCGGGCGAAGACGTCGACGTTGGCACAGATGGCAGGAAGCGACGCATTTAGCTACGGTAGAAGATAGGCCAGGCCAAAAGAATCGTCTTTTCACGCGGTCATAAGCTTTGTCAAAACCAAGGTGACCTGCAGTAGCGTCATCGTGGAAAGCCGACAGTATACATGGGCGAAGCGCATGCGGCTCGACTGGGAGCCAACGAGTTCCATCAGGGCAATACACGTAGCAGCCCAGTATGCCATCTTCGAGCTTGTAATTGCGAAGCTGTCGGCGAAGCCTAGCATTGGGCGGGTTCGAAGCGCCGATAAGGCGGTCGATGATGGGCTGGCAGTAGGCATCAGCTAATTGCTGCGAGCGGAGTGCGTATTTGTGCTGAGAATCGTCAAAAGAAACTGCTGCGATATGCGTCGGGGGAAGAGATGGTCGGCTGTGGTCAGAGGTGGAAATGCGTTGCGAAGAAAAACAACAGGCTGATTCCGTAAGTGGGCAGCCAGAAAGAGCGTCGGCGTCTTGGTGTTGGCGACCCGATTTATAAACGACGTCGAAATTGTATTCTTGCAGGCGTAGAATCCAGCGGCCATGTCGGCCTGTCAAATGTTTCAGTGAAGACAACCAGCAAAGAGCATGGTGGTCGGTCACAACTGTGAAGTGCCGACCATAGAGGTAGGAGCGAAACTTTTGAACAGCCCAGACGACGGCAAGACATTCCTGCTCGGTAATGGAGTAGTTTTTCTCAGCTGGAGTCAAGGTCCGACTGGCGAAGGCAATGACTTTCTCACGCGAAGTTGCATCGCGCTGCAGAAGGACAGCGCCAAGACCGTGACCACTGGCATCAGTGTGCAGGATGGTAGGAGCGCTGTCGCTGAAGTGGCCAAGAACGGGATCTGATGTAAGGGCGTGCTTTAGGTCGGTAAAAGCAGTGTTGCACTGTACAGTCCACACGGATGAGCTGCGCGCTTTAAGTAGTTCATGAAGTGGCGCAGCAATAATTGCAAAATGCCTTATGAAACGCCGGAAATATGACGCCAGGCAGAGGAAACTGCGCAAATCTGCAGACCGTTGCGGGCTAGGAAAGTTCAAGACCGCGCTGATTTTATCAGGGTCTGGACGAATGCCGTCATGGCTAACCAGATGTCCCAATATTTTAATTTCCTTCTGTGTAAAGTGGCATTTCTTAGTGTTGAGCTGAAGGCCCGCTGAAGAAAGACACGTCAGGACTTCATTCAGGCGCGTGAAAGGGTCGTTAAAAGTTGGCGAAAAGATAACAATGTCGTCCAAGTAATATAAACAGGTTCTCCATTTTAGGCCACGAAGTACCGTATCAATCATTCTTTCAAATGTCGCTGGTGCGTTACACAGGCCGAAGGGCATAACATTAAACTCGTAAAGTCCGTCGGGAGTTGCGAAAGCGGTTTTTTCTTTGTCACCCTCATGCCTAGGTATTTGCCAATAACCTGAGCGGAGATCCAAGGTCGAGAAATATTCGGCGCCTTGGTGAGAGTCAAGGGCGTCATCTATTCGCGGCATCGGGTAGACATCTTTACGGGTAATTTTGTTGAGTGCGTGATAATCAACACAAAATCGTACCGATCCGTCCTTTTTTTTAACTAATACTACTGGGGAGGACCATGGGCTTGTTGACGGACGAATAATATCGCGACGGAGCATGTCATTCACATTTTCTTTGATAACTTTTCGTTCCGAGAGAGAAACCCGATAAGTTCTTCGGCGTACGATGAGTTACCTTCATTAATGATGCGATGGTGTGCAACACTAGTCCGTCCCAGTGGTGTGGAAGTTACATCAAAAATGGCTTGGTGGTGTCGAAGCACTGTCAGCAGTTCTTGGCGTTGGTTCGGCGTGAGTTTAGGATTAATAGTGTTTGCGAGAGCAGAAAGAGAGACGTCTGACGAAACACGTTGCTGAGGCGGAGGGGCGGTGAGCACCATCAGGGAAAAAGGTTGAACATCCACCATACAATTCAGAGAAGTTCCTTTTGGGAGCACGAGGGATTCACGTGAAGTGTTAGTGGCCACTACTGTCGCTGAGCCGTTGTGGAACCGGACAAGACTTGACGGGAAGGCGATGCCGCGTGCAAGATGACGATGAGATGGTGCGATGAGTACGTCCCCGTCAGTGATGTGGTCAGAAACAACGGTAAGCAGTTTTTCGCACTGAGGAGGCAAAACAGTATCAGCGGCGGCAACTAGAGGATGATGTCGTTCAGAAACTTCAGATGAAATATCGCTGTCTGTCATATGGATAACACGGTCGCCACAAGAAATTAACGCCGAAGCGGTTGACAAAAAATCCCATCCTAAAATCATCAGATGCGCACATGGTGAGAGCACAGCAAACTGCACATGATGGCGGATGCCGTCGATAACAACTCGTACGGTGCACTTCGCTGAAGGGCGCAAAGGGACGTTATTGGCTCCACGGAGTTGAGGCCCATCATATGGGGTTGTCACTTTTCGCAAACGGTAGCACAAATCAGCGTGGATGACAGAAATTGCAGCCCCTGTATCAATCAAAGCTTCAACCGGTACACCTTCAGCGATAACACCAATAACGTTATACGGGCGGTCAGGAGGACTTTTAGTAAGTTCGCAGCGTGCAGTTTGACCTCCGGAAACTGCAACACTTAGTTTTCCGGATGGCGGACAGGGAGGCCGGTTGCGGGGCGGAGAGGGGAAACTGAGCGACGGTATGGGGATGTGGACCGGCGTCGGGATACATGGTTCCCACGAGGCTCAGAGGAAGATACTGGAGGTGGGGAGGATCGTCGAGGTGGGCTTGGAATAGACCGGCGTTGATAATATGAGGTTGAAGGCATGTCGCATTCGAAGGTGTCGTAACCACGGCGCTCGTTCTGACGTCGGCGACGACAGAAGCGGGATATATGTCCTCTAATACCACAGTAATAGCAGACTGGTCGGGGGGGACGCCAAGGTGCGTAATTGGGTTGTGTCGGTTGAGCCATCGCCATTGCATTGATGTGATTGTATGTTGGTGCCGGTCGGGGCGGGGGATCCAAAGAAGGGGGGGATGCAGCGACGTGCGCGTAGGTCGGCGCTGGGCGGATTGCAGAAGGTTCGGATGTCATAGGGCGGCTGATGGTAGCTAACTCTTCTTTAATCATGTTGCGGAGAACGGCGTCATTAGGAGGTGCGGAAGAATGATCGCACCCATGTCGACAGAAAGGATTGAGGGCTTGAAGCTCCTCGCGGATGATTGCTCGAATCATTGCCCGCAGATCAAGGTCAGCAGAGGTCGGACCAGTTGCGAAGCCGGGCTGTAGTCGAGAGGACTGTAGCTGGTCGAGGCGTTGACAGGTCGTAATAATTGCATCAACACTTGAAGGATTCTGGGCAACTAAGGTGTGATATGCCATAGCATTGATCCCTTTTAAGACGTGGTGCACACGTTCAGGTTCCGTCATGGTGGGACTAATGCGCCGACAAAGTGCAAGAACAGCCTCTATGTAAGACGCATATGATTCGTCGGGACCTTGAAGGCGGGAAGCGAGCTTGTTTCTCGCGATCTCAGTGCGAACTGCCGGGTCAGCGAAGTATTGTCGGAATTGCTGTTTGAAAGTGGTCCAGTTAGTAGTGTGGGGTTCGCGATTAATGAACCAGTTTCTCGCGACCTCAATTAGATAGAACGAAACGTTGAGGAATTTCAAAGCATCGTCCCACCGGTTATAGGCACTGCAGCGCTCATATGTGTCGAGCCTGTCGTCCACATCTTCGTCACGACGACCAGCGAACAGCGGTGGGTCGCGTTGACGTGTGGGCAGAGTCGGAGGCGTCGGTGCAGCCGAGGTAGAGGGTCCGGCCGGGTCGGGATTGCTCTCGGTGGACATGATTATGGTGGTAGTTGCCAAACGACGACCGGAACGTAGCTCCAGTGAGAGGCAGCAAGGGGATCGAAATCGACCTCCACCACTTGTGAAAGAAGGCTAGGTTGAGACGGCAAGGTCGTAACGGCAAGGCCAGCGATGCCTTGTCTAGCGTTTTTAATCCGATGACAAAACCCAGGCGCGTGCCGGCTCCGTCACGCGCTGGACAAGATCGAAGCCAGACTAGGCAAGATTGAGGAGCGTCTTGACGCCTTCACCAATGACTTAAAGGGTTTCCATACCCAAGTAATGGGTATGTTTAAACACCTATATGCTATGCTAGAGGCTAGATTGCCTCCCGTAGTCGGCCCGGAGCCGATGTTAGTGAACCTAGTGCCTCACCATGGCCCCTCGCCAGCAAATTGAGGTTTGGCAGTGGAACTGCAGGGGCTTCCGTCGCAAGCGGGGGAACCTGCAGTTGCACATACAAAATCTAGATAGTAAGCCGGACATTATAGCTTTGCAGGAGGCTAGCGGCTCGGTTAAATTACCGGGATCTAAGACATTTACACCACCAGAGATTGATCGAGAGGGCGTATCGAGCGTCTTTACGGCCATGCTAGTCCATCGTAACACCACAGTGATTCAGCATACCATAGATAGCAGCAGGAAGGACTACGTCCTGCTGGAGATTTTACCCAAAAGAAAAGGCGATAAGAGTCTCTTTGCTCTTAATGTATACTCTTCTCCAAAAGATAAGGGGGTGGGCTTGCCAGACCTCCTGATAAAGACGCAACGGCTAGCGGCTAGGTCTCAACTCATCGTGGTGGGGGATTTCAATGCGCCTCATCCGGAGTGGGGCTACATCCGAGCCAGCCCGAAGGGAAATAAACTTTGGCAGGTTGCCCAGGACCTGCGATGGACGATCTTGAACAACCCGCTAGATCATACGAGGGTAGGCAACAGCGTGAGCATAGACACCTCTCCAGATCTCACATTTGTGAATGGTATCAGGGATGCAAAGTGGGTAAACACGGGACAGCCACTGGGAAGTGATCACTATATCCTTTCCACGATATTTAGTGCTGCTAAGCACAAAGACAAGGTGAAAGGAACTCGAGTGACGGACTGGGACCGATTTCGGGAAGTCAGGAATAACACAGTGACCGGGGAAATCGAGGACTTAGGAGCCTGGGTTGAGACACTCAAGCAGGCCGTGAAGAGTACCACAAAAGATGTTCCAGCGGAGGAGGAGGGCTCTACGGCTGACTCCAGATTGTTACACATGTGGGAAGCGCATGCGAGTCTACTTCGGAGGTGGAGGAAACAAAGGCATAATGGTGTGCTCCGTAGAAAGATGGCCAAGTTAGAACGAGAAATCGAAACGTACACATTGCATGCCTATACTAAAAGAAACTTCTGTACTAGATAAAAGTCGAGACAATGTAGCTCGTGAGCTGAAAGAAGCCTTCTTCATAATAAAGAAAGGTCTAGATTGCGTTAGCGAACCGTCTAAAGTGCTGTATCAGAGCGAGTTCTCTTTTTTAGAAGGGCGCGGTTGATTTTCGCGCATGAATTTTAGAGTCGCATTAAGATGAGCATGCCTGATGACTTGAATAAACTAATATCTTTATTATGCTAGAGCGCTTGAAGATTTTCCTTTTAGTCGTATGTCTTGAGGAAAAGAGAAAAAAAAGGGAAAAAAACTGTGATTGTCAGTCTTTTTTTTTTTTTGATCAATTTAATGATTGTCTTCATGTTACATCGGGCCCTATACACCACGTTTCATAGATCAGTTTGTTGTTTCCGAACCATCCATCATAACTGTTTTTATCGCTTTTATGCCTGTTGTCTTTTATCGCTTTTATGGTCCTTTCACCTTTTGACGTTTGCTGCATCTGATTAGCGCCGCCACGGTGTGCCTATATATTGTGTGTTTTTCCTTCAATAAAAGATCAGTTGTCAGTGAGCGCTTGTCCGTGTCCTCTCTCTTGTGAATGTGTCGTTAGCGCTTTCTCCTTTTGTTAAAAAATGCTGCACCAACTAGCCCAGCAAAAAGTCCTTCTTGTACACATTGGAGTTTCAGTGCAAACAGTGGGGGCAGATTTGTGACCGGATGAATGGGCAATTCGGATGCAAAAAAACATGGCAGTTGTTGAGGCACCTTTTAGACCCGACGGCAACCAAATCTGCGCAGAAGGGGCAAATGGCTAGATTAGTGCATCGGTATCAAGGCACGACTGGGGAGTTTATACATGAACTCCGAAGACGTTACATAAACGCAGAGGCGGGCGGTTGCTTGCCGGATTACTCGGGATAGGAAAACCTTGAATTAGATGCAGACTTTACGGTGGCGGAGGTGGAGTTTGCAATGGGTCAGCTTCGTACCACGTCAGCAGCGGGTCCGGACGGGGTTACTAATAAGATGCTGAGGAACCTGGATTTCAAGTCAGTAGGGGCACTCACGAATTTGATGAATAAATTTTGGATGGCCGGGGAGATTCCGCCAGAGTGGAAGCATGCTAGGATTACATTTATTCCTAAAGCAGGGAAGAAGCTCTGCATTGAGAATCTGCGTCCCATCTCGCTAACGTCGTGTTTAGCCAAATTGATGGAGCATGTGGTCCTGAACAGGCTTCAGGGTTATGTAGAGGACAAGGAGTTGATACCTGAAACAATGATTGGTTTCAGGGCTAATTTATCAACGCAAGACGTCATGATACAGCTCAAAAAAGACGTGGTTGATCCTGGGTACGGCACGGGCACCAAGGCTATCTTGGGGCTCGACCTAACTAAGGCCTTTGACAATGTTACCCATGAGGCAATATTGAGGAACCTATCGGACATAAGACCGGGGGGTAGAACCTTCCGGTACATCAGATCGTTTCTGGAGGGTAGGACTGCGGAGATTATAGTCGGAGAAATGAAATCGGATCCCTTCCCATTGGGGGGCAGGGGGACACCGCAAGGGTCGGTATTATCGCCGTTCCTATTTAATCTCGCCTTGATCAAGATACCACCCAGGCTGCAAGAGATATCGGGACTTAAACATACATTACATGCGGATAACATTACTCTTTGGGTAACAAGAGGCAGTGACGCACATTTGGAAGAAACTCTACAGCAAGCAGTGGATATTGTTGAGGAGCTAGCAGGGGAAGCAGGACTCTCGTGCTCTCAGCCCAAGTCCGAGCTTTTTGTGCTGAGGGACAAACCAAGAGGGATATATGCGAGGCACTATGTGCCGCCACCGCCTTTAGAGGTCAAAGTGGGGGGCGTACCGGTCGCTGAGGTCCAAACGATCAGGATCCTGGGTATGTATCTGCAGACTAACAGGAAGAATAGCGAGTCCTTGAAAAGGCTTAAAAATACGGTCAATGCTACCGTGAGGCTAATCAGGAGAATCGCCAATCGTAAGAGAGGTGTTAAGGAAAAGGACTTGTGTAAGCTGGTGCAGGCGTTTGTGCTCAGTAGAATAGTGTATGCGACGCCTTATTTGAAGTTGGACGCGACGGAAAAAGGGCAAGGTGGAGGCTATGATTAGGCAGGCGTATAAAGCGGCCCTTGGGTTGCCTCACAATGCCTCTACCGAAAGGCTGCTGGGATTAGGGGTGCACAACACCCTAGAAGAACTACGGGAGGCGCACTTGGTGATGCAGCTTGGTAGGCTTTCAAAAAAAAAAGCAGGAAGGGACATATTGGAAAGGATCGGCATTGGAGTTGACGCTCCACCTGGTGACACTAAAATTCAGATTATGCGGGAAATGCACAAGGGCTTGTACATAAAACCTTTGCCCAAGAACATGCATCCAATGCATCACGAGGACCGCAGGAAGGCGAGCCAAAGCTTTACATTTTAAGTACGGGAAGTACAACGGGGCAGTCTATGTAGATGTCGCCGAGTATAAGAACAAGGACGCATTTGCAATTGCGGTGGTGGACGGGCGGGGACGCTCGATCGCCTCCGGATCAGTCAAAACCCGCTCCCCAGAAACTGCAGAGGAAGCGGCGATAGCACTAGCTATTACTAGTAGTAATGCTGACTTGATCTTCAGCGATTCCAAAACAGCCATCCGAAATTTGGCGAGGGGCAGAATATCTGTCACAGCGGCGCGATTGCTGAATCGGGCCACGGGGCGAGGGACTACGGAGGCGGAAATTGTATGGGTACCAGCACACTCTGGGAATCCTGGGAACGAGACGGCTCACATGAATGCTCGAGATTTCGTCAGCCGAGTAGGTGAGCCGGACGTCCCGGGAAGGTCCACGAGAGATGGGCTGGTATCCTTTTATGACATTACTAATCATTTCAAACTTGAGCGGAGGATTTACCCACCCCCGGACAAGCAATTGGTGAAGGCGCAGGAATGCGTCTGGCGACGATTGCAGACTAGGTGTTTCTTCAACCCATACGTGTTGAGCAAAATCTACCCGGACATTCAGCCGGAGTGCAAATGGTGTCAGGAATTGGCAACCTATGACCACATATTATGGAGCTGTAGCATAGCACCGCCACCGGCGGATATTATGCGTGATCCTTCCCTCGAGCAGTGGGAGGCCGTGTTGGCCAGCTCAGACCCGGTCGTCCAGACCAGGGCCGTGGAGTGGGCCACCCAGGTCGCCGTCAGCCATGGGTTGATGGCCATCTAACACGGATTCATCCATACATGCTCTCTGACGAAAATAAAGTTTTTCCATCCATCCATGTCCATCGGAGTAAACGCCAGACACGGCATCCCTTCCCTTGCCGTCTCGACCTGGCCTTCTTCCACAAGTGGTGGAGGTGAGACTTGATCCCCTTGCTGCCTTGCTGTTTTCTGCCCTGCCTCTCGCTGGAGCTACGTTCCGGTCGCTGTTTACCGCCTGCCACCATCGTTATGTCTACCGAGAGTACCCACGAATCGGCAGGACCCTCTACTTCGGCTGCACCACCCTCTCCGACTGTGCCCACACGACAACGCGACCCGCCGCTGTTCGCTGGTCGTCGCGATGAAGACGTCGATGACTGGCTGGACACCTATGAACGCTGCAGTAACTACAAGCGGTGGGACGATGCTCTAAAATTTCTAAATGTTTCTTTCTACCTCATTGAGGTCGCCAGAACCTGGTTTATTAACTGCGAACCCCACACCACTAACCGGACCACATTCAAGCAGCAGTTCGCGGACCCAGCAGTTCGGACTAAGGTCGCGAAGAACAAGCTCGCCTCTCGCCTCCAAGGTCACGATTATTCGTACGCGTCTTACATAGAAGCCATACTTGCACTTTGCCGGCGTATTAGTCCGACCATGCCGGAACCTGAACGCGTACACCACATCTTGAAAGGAATTAATTCTGTGGCTTATAACACCCTAATTGCCCAGAATCCTTCTACTGTTGACGCCATTATTGCGACACCTGCAAACGCATCGGCCAGCTGCAGTCCTCTCGATTGCAGCCCGGCATTGCTACTGGCCCGACCTTTGCTGACCTGGATCTGCGGGCACTGATTCGAGCCATCATCGGGGAGGAGCTCCAAGCCCTCAAGCCTGTCTGTCGACACGGGTGCGATCATTGTTCCGTACCTTCTAATGACGTCGGTCTCCGCAACATCATTAAAGATGAGCTGGCAACAATCGCCCAACCTATGGCGTCCGACCCTCCTGCACCCCGCCCAGCATCGACTTACGCGCGCGTCACAGCATCAGCCCCTCCTTTTGTTCCGCCGCCCAAACTGGCCCCGCCCTACAATCATATCAATGCAATGGCGACGGCTCGAACTGCATCACCCTATTACGCACCTTGGCGCCCCTACCGACCAGTCTGCTACTACTGTGGCATTAGAGAACACATATCCCGCTTCTGTCGCCGCCGCCTTCAGAACGAGCGCCGTGATTACGACGCCTTCGAAACTGATCTGCCTTCAACTTCATATTATCAACGCCGGTCTATTCCCAGCCCGCCTCGTTGGTTCTCTCCGCCTCCAGTGTCCTCGTCTGAGCCTAGTGAAGCCCATTTACCTCGACGCCGCTCCCAATCCCAATACCGCCGCTCAGTTTCTCCGCTCCGCCCCGCAACAACTCTTCCTGTCCGCCATCCGGAAAACTAAATAATGCAATTGCCGGAGGTCAAACTGCACTCTGCGAACTTACTAAAAGTCCTCCTGATCGCCCGTACAATATGATTTCTGTTTTCGCTGAAGGATTATTGGTCGAAGCTTTGATTGATACAGGCGCTGCAATTTCTGTTATTCACGCTGATTTGTGCTGCCGCTTACGAAAAGTAACGACACCATATGATGGACCTCAACTACATGGAGCCAATGAGTTTCTCTGCGCCCTTCAGCAAAGTACACTGTGCGAGTTGTTATCGACGGCGTCCGCCACCATGTGCAGTTTGCTGTGCTTTCACCTTGTGCGCATCTGATGATTTTTGGATGGGATTTTTTGTCAACTGCTTCAGCGATAATTTTCGGTGGCGACCGTGTCATCCGTATGACAGAGAGTGATTATGCACCTGACTTTTCTGAACGACATTATCCCCTCATTGCCGCAGCTGATACTGCTTTGCCTCCTCAGTGCCAAGAACTACTTACCGTTGTTTCTGACCATATCACTAACGGAGACGTACTCATCGCACATACCTCATCGTCATCTTGCACGTGGAACCGCCTTCCCATCAAGTCTTGTACGATTCCGCAGCGGCTCAGCGATAGTAGCTGCCACGAACACATCCCGTGAATCCCTCGTGCTGACTAAAGGAACCTCCCTGCCATGCATAGTGGATGCTCACCCTAAGTCCATGATGGTGCTCACCGCCCCGCTACCTCAGCAACGTGATTCATCGCACGTCTCTCTTCCCATGCTGTCGAAGACAATCAGTCCGCACCTCATGCCGCACCAACGCAAAGAATTGCTGGAATTGCATCAAGCCCATCAAGCCATTTTTTATGCCACTTCCCCACTACTGGGACTAGTGTTGCACACCACCGCATCATTAATGAAGGTAACTCATCGTACGCCGAAGAACTTATCGGGTTTCTCTCTCGGAACGAAAAGTTATCAAAGAAAATGTGAATGACATGCTCCGTCGCGATATTATTCGTCCATCAACAAGCCCCTGGTCCTCCCCAGTAGTATTAGTTAAAAAAAAGGACGGATCGGTACGATTTTGTGTTGATTATCACGCACTCAACAAAATTACCCGTAAAGATGTCTACCCGATGCCGCGAATAGATGACGCCCTTGACTCTCACCAAGGCGCCGAATATTTCTCGACCTTGGATCTCCGCTCAGGTTATTGGCAAATACCTAGGCATGAGGGTGACAAAGAAAAAACCGCTTTCGCAACTCCCGACGGACTTTACGAGTTTAATGTTATGCCCTTCGGCCTGTGTAACGCACCAGCGACATTTGAAAGAATGATTGATACGGTACTTCGTGGCCTAAAATGGAGAACCTGTTTATATTACTTGGACGACATTGTTATCTTTTCGCCAACTTTTAACGACCCTTTCACGCGCCTGAATGAAGTCCTGACGTGTCTTTCTTCAGCGGGCCTTCAGCTCAACACTAAGAAATGCCACTTTACACAGAAGGAAATTAAAATATTGGGACATCTGGTTAGCCATGACGGCATTCGTCCAGACCCTGATAAAATCAGCGCGGTCTTGAACTTTCCTAGCCCGCAACGGTCTGCAGATTTGCGCAGTTTCCTCTGCCTGGCGTCATATTTCCGGCGTTTTATAAGGCATTTTGCAACTATTCCTGCACCACTTCATGAGCTACTTAAAGCACGCAGCCCTTTCGTGTGGACTGAGCAGTGCGAAACTGCTTTTAATGACCTCAAGCACTCCTTCACATCAGATCCTGTTCTTGGCCACTTCAGTGACAGCGCTCCAACTATCCTGCACACCGATGCCAGTGGTCACGGTCTTGGCGCTGTACTTCTGCAGCGTGATGCAACATCGCGAGAGAAAGTGATTGCCTTTGCCAGTCGGACTCTCACTCCAGCTGAGAAAAACTACACCATTACCGAGCAGGAGTGTCTTGCTGTCGTCTGGGCTGTCCAAAACTTTCGCCCTTACCTATACGGTCGGCACTTCACAGTTGTGACCGACCACCATGCTCTTTGCTGGTTGTCTTCACTCAAAAATTTGACAGGCCGACTTGGCCGCTGGATTCTACGCCTGCAAGAATACCATTTCGACGTCACTTATAAATCTGGTCGCCAACACCAAGACGCCGACGCTCTCTCTCGCTGTCCCCTTTCGGAATCCGCTTGCTGCTTTTCTTCACAATTCATTTCCACCTCTGACCAGAGCCGACCATCTCTTTGCCCGACGTATATCACAACCGTTTGTTTTGACGACTCTGAGAACAAGCACGCTCTCCGCTCATAGCAATTAGCCGATGCCTACTGCCGTCCTATCATCGACCGCCTTATCGGCGCTTCGGACCCGCCCAATGCTAGGCTTCGCCGACAGCTTCGCAATTTCAAGCTCGAAGATGGCATCCTACTCCGCTACGTGTATTGCCCTGATGGAAGTCGCTGGATCCCAGTCGCGCCGCGTGTGCTTCTCCCACGTATACTGGCGGCTCTCCACGATGACGCTACTGCAGGTCACCTTGGTTTTGACAAAACCTACGACCGCGTGAGAAAACGATTCTTTTGGCCTGGCTTATCTTCCACCGTTGCCAAATACGTCGCATCCTGCCCTCTGTGCCAACGTCGCAAACGGCTGACTTCTTCGCCCGCTGGCCTTCTACAACCTCTTCCTTGTCCCACCACGCCATTCGACGTAGTCGGCATCGACTTATATGGTCCCCTACCTCTCTCATATGGGGGTAACCATTGGATTATAACAGCTGTCGACCACCTCACACGTTACGCTGAGACAGCACCTGTACCGACTGGTTCCGCTGAAGAAGTAGCAAATTTCTTTTTGCGATCAATTGTATTACGACATGGCGCTCCTCGGGTGCTCCTAAGTGACCGCGGTACAGCCTTCTTATCGAAAGTCGTTGCCGAAGTTCTTCACGCCTCATCCACCCTTCATAAGACAACCTCAAGCTACCATCCCCAGACTAACGGTCTGACTGAGCGATTTCATCGCACCTTGTCGGACATGATATCAATGTACATCACACCAGATCATCGAAATTGGGACACTATTCTACCATTCGTCACATTCGCCTATAATACAGCAGTACAGCGAACTACCGGTTACTCTCCATTTTTCCTTGTTTATGGCCGTCCTCCCACTACAATTTTTGACGCTTCCTTCTTCTCTATGCCCGACTACTCCACATCAGTACCTACCCATTTTTTATCTCGTGTGGCCAGATGCCGTCAGCTTGCCCGACTCAACACGGCAGCGTGCCAGGAAGTCCGCAAGACTCGCTATGATTCTACACATCGAGTGGTCTCTTTTCGTCCTGGTGACGAAGTACTGATTTACACACCATTGCGCATCTCTGGCCTTAGTGACAAATTCCACCACCGCTACGTAGGTCCCTGTGAGATCATAAGCCAAACTTCCCCAGTGAACTACAAAGTGACGCCTGTTGATCCCCCAGCTGATCGACGCCACCGTGGAACTGAAATTGTTCATGTCTCTCGCCTGAAACCGTTTGTGCGCCGCGATGCATCACTTAGTTAGGAGCGGCCAGGCTGGCCGCTTCCGACCCCCCGGGCAGATTGTGTGAGCCTTCCGTGGATGTTCTTTAATTTGTACATGCCATGATCTTCCTCTTTCATTTGTACATACCATCATCATCGTCCCGCGGCGCCGGCTCCGGCACGCGCCTGGGTTTTGTCATCGGATTAAAAACGCTAGACAAGGCATCGCTGGCCTTGCCGTTACGACCTTGCCGTCTCAACCTAGCCTTCTTTCACAATATATATATATATATATATATATATATATATATATATATATATATATATTCGTTTTTCAGCACAAACTTGACCATTGTTTTTGTTGTTATGTAGTCAACGTACCTTTGATGCCCTACATAACGTATTCATTGTACGCGCGTACTTAGGTTTCCTGTTTTGTTCGTGTGCATCCCCACAACTGTTTCGTTGTGTCCAATACCTGCACTGACCACGACTGTAGCGTCACATTGATCCAAGCGGTGAATTAAAAAGAGCAAGTAGAGAATATGAACTGCAGGGGTACAGAACAAACATGCTTCATTTGAGAAACTCTATAGAAAACTGATCATCTGAGCATGCCGCCTCCAAGAAAAGCAAGTCTGAAAACTTTCCGCGAGCTTCTTGATGCGATGTTATTCCTTTCACCCACTTGTATTTTTTGTGTCGTTAGTTTTTAAAGAGCTAAAACAGTTGGTAAACAGAAGAAGCTCTCCATTCGCACTCACTGAACTTTCGTTTCGCGATTCGTCGAAGCATTCCAACTTTTGTCTCTCGCGCCGCATACTCCAACGCGTTCGCAAACGTCATCCAGGAGCCGAATCGCTGCAAAAGCACACAGGCTTCTCCCTGATTTCACGCTTATTATTATCTGCGGTCCGTTCCGCAGCAACAGACATTTAATCTTGGCGGCTATTTTCGTGGAAGAAACGGCTGCAGACCAAAAGAGAAAGGAAAACTCATTACGCAGCCTTTGTGGACCCAAGAATTTCGGAATGTTTCTTCCTTACTCCCACCGCCACACTTAAGTCGCAAAACTCCGCGCGACGCAGGGCCTTAGGAAGGCTCGAGACAAATGGCGCGGGATCTTCCAGTCGTAGCAGCATTCCCAGCTCCCTATGGCATTTCCTTGTGGCCCCGCCAAAGTCTTCTCCGTTATAGGTACATATTTCTGGAGCACGCTCATGCCATCTTGCGTCATTCCGCGCGCAGCAGCGCAGATTACGTAACGTGGCTTGCGCACGTGAAGACCGCGCTGAATGCAACTGCACTGCGCGGTGGACGAACGCGTGCGGCACTTCGTGCGTGCCCGAGTCGCTGATCGCCGACGTTTCCTATATCTATATATCTAAATTCCATATCTATATTTAAATATTATAAATCTAAACTGCCGATGAAAGCATGATTGAGCGTCATATCATTTTAACTTTCGCCAAGTTTGTTTCGTTCTAGTCCTGTCTAGATAACTGCATTTTGATAAAGGCCGTCAGTTAAGGGAGGCCACTTGAATACCTTAGTGGTTGGCGAGAAAGGCTTTGGCTTGAGCTGTTATAAGCCGACTTTTCAGATTAAGCTAATGCAATATTGGCGAGATTGTTTTATTATTTCATTTTGATCTCTTTGAAGCGCGTTCTATCCTCTGCAAGGCTCACAAGTGCAATAAAATGTTACCAATTGTTAGACGAGTTTGCTTTGAAAAAAAAACAAAACACATTGTCGTATGTAACCGCCATCGCAATCATGTGAAACCATAGGGTATTCTTACTGCTGCTCATGGGTATTTTTGGATTGCAGGTTTTTGATGAAATATGAAAATGTCTGTCAATATTTCGCTGAATACCTTCTTATACAGAAGAAAAATACAAAAAGACGATTTGTGCTGATGTACTTTTTTAGTATTCTCCAAAGAGATGGTGTAGCAGGCGCACAGCAGGAACCCACATCTTCTCCAAGGCATTAAGATCTCTTTGTATATAGCAATTTAAATAGGTAGCACCTCCCAACACATATATAGCAGTGAGCTCGGTCGATAAGCCATACAAGGATGCAATAAGCTCGATAGCATAAAATACCTGTAGATTTATGCTCATATCGAAAGGTAAATATCTAACCTGTTGGTTGACACTCTTTCACTTTATTTTTGCAAAACAAAAGATGCACTCTTAAATATTCCATAATCAAGAAGACGCAAGCACCCGAATGTTTCCTGTTCATGTACCTGCTAGAGTTTAGCCACTGAAACTGAACATTGTAACGATGTGGAGCATCTATTGCGCCACTCTAAAACATTCGATGTGGTTTCGGGTACGTCTAAAGCTCACGGAACCACAGGCAGTAGACAATTTACATTTAGACACGCATGAAAACTATGTTCAGCTTCTTTAGTAGTTCGGTCAAGCATCACCCTTGGGTCTGCTGGCTAGACAAACAACACTGAAGTATCGATATCATCAGTGATGAAAGAAACAATACCTTGAATAATGACTGGAGAGGGTTCAAAAGAGCGAAAGAGATGGAGAGAAGAGAATAAACCGTATATCAAGAGATCGTGTTTCCGTCGTCTAACCAAGCTTTGAAACGAAAAAAAAAAAAAAACATTTGACGGAGTGAGGAAACATGCAAACGCAGAAAGCTAAAGCAAGAGAACAACCATGAGACACCCGCTACAGGCGCAGAGTTTACGACCGCTGTCCAGCAGCTTCCCTGCACCAGGGTGGGCCCGCACGTCCTGACCGTTTCTGCAATTTGCTGCCACGCTGTGTCGTCCTTTACGGCGAAGAATAAAATAGAAGATCGAAGAAAGAGGCGGGAGCGTCGGACGGGGCTTTTCGCTCACGGAGGACGTGGCTCGCCGCTCGAAACGGCAACCGGCCAAAGTCATTCGTTCAGGTGTGCACTGCGCAGCGGAACAAAATGCCCGCCCGCCACTGCGAAAACCCGCCAAGGGTTCTTCCCCGCTACCGGACCTGTATATATACGCGGATTGCTCTTTCTGCCGCCGCGGGCTGTTGAATGAATGGGCGCCGCAGCACTGCCTGCCAGAGTTTTTCTCGTTCGAACTGCTTCTATTTTTTTTTTTTTTTTTTTTTACTACGCGCCCAGGTGTTGAAAAGCCCGGAAGCTCCCTGGCGCGAAAAGTTGCGGTGTGTAGTCATATAGCTTTGGAGCGAGACCGTATCTCGGGTACTCGTTTCCCGCTCCAGTGCTTGTAATATATTCTTATGCCCGGTTAGTGTGCCGGAGCAGCGCAAGAAGATAAAAGAGAAAAATCGAGAGATATTGTTGCAACTTGCTGGCCGCTAAGGCATTCCTTATGTACTGCGCTGCTACCATAATGGGTTGAAAAAGAAAAAAGAAATTTCGACTAAATGTAGGAAGAAAAACATGTTACTGTTTTGTTACGCGCGTTCGAAATTTCTCGTCGGAGGCTATTTCTTCCTTGCTGAATTTCTGTCCCGAGTACGTTCTATCTTCAAGGGCGCTCAGGCGAAATATTAGTTTTCGTAGGTGTTACAACATTGCGTTGTTTCTTCAAATGTTGATGTCGAAGTTTAGGTATGTGTCAGAATTAAGCAGAATTGGGTGCTGTTCCCAACAGTGCTTCAGACTGCTGAGTTACGCCTGTATTTCATTACCCTGCCCTATTAAGAGAGAAAGGTTGCGAAAGTTTGCTAGCATGAACGACCTTGGTGTTAGTAGGACAGAGCGAAGGAAGTTCAAATAATGAAATATACGTATATATATATATATATATATATATATATATATATATATATATATATATATAAGTTGGCGATATGGTGGCTGTCTGATGTCGCTTCTGCAGGCTGATAAAAAAGACGGTATTTCACCAACTACTGTGACTAAGAACTAACCATGCAGGCTAAATCATTACGTTTTCAGTGACCAAGTTAAGAGAGAAACAGAAAACATTCATACCGAGTTGGACCATACGCGCTTTAAAAATTTACAAGCCAACTCTTGATTAACTCCTGTAGTTGTGGTTTTATTGAAGCATACGTATCAAAGAGGCAACATGAGCATATGCTACTGCAGTAACCGTTACGGCGATGCTGCCGAGAAAGGTTTATTAAACTCTAAGCTGAAACCTTAAGCGAAGTTTTCACATTGAGCACAAACTTGTGCAACATATATGTCAGTTCAGCTATTGCCGTTTTGAAAAATGCTGGAGGATCAGTACTTTTTTATACGACACACCGATGTTACGCAGGAACAGGTTGAAGGCTACTGACAGTGGGTTGCTTACGCGTATAAAAACCGGGCGTCTACCTAATTCGTTACAATTAATTGTTTACTTTTAACGTGCCACCTTTCTTACGCGACTATTGCAATGTGTTTATTACCTTTTAAGTGACAGCATTTCTTGTCTTATGAGCGGTATAGACAGCAATTGTGGTATAGACAGCAAAAACAACTGCTAGTAATATTGCAAAAGTATGCACCATAGCAGACTATTAATGCGGTATCTCACTTCAGCTTTCCATACTTTAAGAAAAATACTAAGAGCAGTACGGAAAAGTCTCGAGTGTGAAGGGAATATGTGACCAGGCTGAGACAGAAAGTACAAAAAGAATTGACCTGGCAAACTCAGTGCATAACTAGAATTCATTAACCTTTCATTATCTGCACTTCCAAGTCAAATACAAAGAACTGTAGAATACGAAAAAGACGACAATATTTGTCGTTTTGTCGTAATAGGAGACTTAATACTTTTGTTTAGTACTGGACCATTTATGTTTGGGTAGGCTGTAGTTCTTTTTTTTTTTTTATCTTTCATCTTTCATCTTCATTTTCACTGTGAGGTACATGTGCATGGATTAGTACTTCTGTGTATTAACTGCAAAAAATGCTGATGTTAGTATAAAACTTTCCTCAGTACTTCTGGTCGATGGCCAAGAATACTACAGAAACTTTGGTATGACGACTGAAAACTTTGTTATTTTTAACTAGGCTAACGTGCATGCTATATTGAAGACTTAGATGTAGTAGCATTCTAAATCTACTCTACTTTGTAGGATTTTAGTAACGGCTATTCGTCACAAGATGTGCATGTCTCAAATTTCAGCCAAATCTTTTTAATTGCCCATGTGCGAATGCGACACAAGGCATGAGACGCCTCCTTGATGTGACATAGCTATTGTGTACGGCGTTCCGCGCGCCATACACGACTGTTAAGTCACAAATCAGGGAAGATCGACCTTAACGCCAAGTTCCCCGGTCTCGCATATCTAATTAAAAGGCTCGACCTGAAATTTTTGACGTGCGCATCATAGGACGAAGACACGCTACTAAACTTATGCATGACAGTCTCTAATGCCATTGACTTGAAGTTTCGATGAAAACAGGTTCTCTAACTTCAGTGAAGAATGTTTATTGCTGTGTTTACACGCAGACAACTGTTTCCATTTGCGAGGGTGCCCATCCCGCTCGCGTCACTTCGGAGCGTCCAATGGGAGTGCGTCCCCTGCCTGCCCTAACGACGTCATCGGGGAGAGAGCACGCGGGGAGATGTCGCCCTAATCGGTTAATAGAGGTCACCACGAGCACTTTTAAAAATTATTATTTAAGATATAGACTCCACGCAAGACATTTAAATTTGACACGAAAGTTCACAAAGACCATCTCTGGATTCCACGCATTAGTATATTACCACAAGTAGAGTTTCAGGGGCCCTCTAAACGAGGAGTTAAGTGTCTCCAGTCTTTCTTGACTGTTCTTCATTACTTGCTTTAAATCCGAAGTATGATTTCGAACATAATGCCAGAGTCAAGGACTCTGATAATACATAAAAAAAAAAAAACCTGACAAGCTCATGTTTGCCCGTGCAAGCTATGCAGAAAAATATGCTAAGAAATAACGTAATAACAATAGGCTACCACTCGGTATGTATTCCGTTAACTTTTTTACAGGATACAGGATACAGGAGTGCTAAAACGCTTTTGATAAATCTTCTCAATGCACCTGTCTGGCTATGCGATCGTCTAAGTACCTCCGCCCAAATAGTCATTTCAACACATTCAACAGATTTCAACAAAAATACTTTAACCAATTTAGCTGAAACCGAAAGCGTAGTGCGGCTGCCCCCCCCCCCCCCCCCCCCGAACCCCGTCCCCGACCCTGATTAGGCTTTTGCCGTCGTGTATTACTGGCGCCCTACAGCTACATCAAAATTCAATCCACCAAAACCTCCACATCAAGTGTAATCCAAAATAACTTCAAGCTCCAATATGAGTCGCTTGTATAAAATGTGCCAAGTTTTCTTTACTCTTTTTCTCGGAGCCATGTAAATGCCCTAACAAGTGAGCAGCACGTGCAATAAGATCACTTACCGGATATTTCCATAACTTATGCGAACTTCCTTGAACCCCTTGAGCCCAAAACTATTGAAAGCTATACGGTTAAAAAGAAAAAAATGAGGATGATTTCTTTTTTTTCTTTTTGCTCTTAAAAAGGGCTTTAGTCTACAACAACATCCATGTATTTTCTAAAGAAGATTGTTGACAAAAAACTCCGAAGCGAACGAAAGAATCGGCGGGGACTTAGTGACATGTTTATGGTCGGGCCTAACCCGCATATCATCGTCGTTTGTCTCGGCGCCGAAGGTAAAATGACGGCGTTGCGCAAAGAAGCGCTGCTTGGTGCCGCCTACTAGTCTGTCTTGTACGGGGCCGAACACTCAGCCGCCATGTGCAGCTCGAGTATTTCGTTTCTTCTAACCATCCGCAGACCCAGTTCACGCTTGTTCTCGTTCCTCTTTGCTTTTCCATGACGTAAAAGTTTTCCAGACGTGCTTAGGAACGTGGCGGGCGCGAGCGTTTTAAAACTCTGTCGCAATATTTAGAGAAAACGTCAGCCAGCGCAAATGGCGCGCATTGAGGCGCGGGGAAGTGCGCGCGCGAGGAGATCAATACGCGCGCATGCGGTGCTCGCCCGGAGGCGCTCGCTTGCCCCGCGCGAACGCTGCGGGCAACGCTACCGCTGCTTCGGTTCCCGACGCGGGGCACGAATCGGAGACAGGATTTAATTTCGTGCCACTCGCGACCTCCCGGTGAAGTCGGTGCCTTGCAGCAGCAGCAGCAGCAGCAGAGGCGGCGGCTCGAGTGCGGGGAGCGTTTTGCCCCTAGCTCCAGGAGGGGAGGGCAAATGCACTTCGTCTGCTCGCGCACCCCTGGCATTTCGATTTGCTAACAACAGGAACGATGTGTTCCAGGGGCGGCAAAAGCGAGGACAAGCAGCGGCACGCAAATTGCTCTTTGCTGGCTGGTGCGCTTTTGATTGTTCGGATTTCCATGCTCCTTCCTCTTAATCCTTGCGTTCTGCTGACGGAGCGTATTTTGTTCCTCTTTCGCTTCCTTCGTTTTCGTCCTTGTGTGTCGAAGATGACTGAGCGGCTGAACGCTTTTCTCGGGTTTCTCGTACGAGCACTGCTGCATTTAATGATTGGGAGCTCTGGTTAATGAACCGAGTTCCAGTGTAACTCTACCTGTGATCCGCCTCGAACCCTTCTACCCCCTTATCCCCCACCCCCTTCCTTCGAAAATGTACCCCGCCAGCACGGAGACTGACAGCGCATCAGGAATTTAGATCCTTCGGGAAAATTCTCTGCTTTGCATGGACAAATTTCGTTTTGGTTTCTTCCAGAATTGGGAGGCATTCGCACACAAATCCACGATTTTACTTTCTTTGTCCGATTCGCTCATTGTTGATCGGGATTTTGTGCCTTCTTTTATTTTATTTTCTCTAGCCACCTATCGAGGCCATCATGTAATGGGAAAGCTGTGCATTTCTCCTTCTTATTTAGCCGCTTCTGTAACAGGAACTTCCACAGGAAAGAGAAACTCATGGTCGGTTGATTAACTGAATCGTTAACGAAGTAACGGCCGACCTTTTTTCTGGTCTGTTGTGCATTATCGTTCTCTGAAAAACTTGACTATATTGCTAATTTGTATTGATAAACACCGCAAATACAAAAATAAATAGAAATAGTCATTTGACGATTTCTTGCTTTCGTTGGCTTTGGCTTCATATGTGCGTTGTGACGAGCATTTCGAATCTCTTCCTTTATCTGCTGTAGTCATGGGAGTAAGTGTAAGTGCTACAAACAAACCTTGAGATACCAAGAATTGCTGCAAAAAATGTGTTACATGATAACTATGATCATATTGATATTATAGACTCATTTTATAAACATTTCGTTTCGACTGCTATTTTCATCTGTTTGTCGTCAACGCCCTTGTAGGAACAGTTGGAGATTTACACTGCTGGCTTGCTGCCGTACAGGACACTATGGGCGACTGCAGCAGATAGTTAAGGAGAAAAAAAATGCCTGAGGCAACATAATTTTAGAAAATATTGTTTCAAGTTTTACTTAAGTAGAAGATTCCAGGAGGCGCGTTACAGCCGACGTGGTATTCTTTCGAAATGCAAAAGAAGCCTTTATAGCTACAGGAAAGCTCATCACTTTCTTCCAGCCTTCGCATTTTCTCATGGTTCGGTCCAGTGACAATTAGCTTTAGTGAGCCCCGATTACGATGCCGAACCAAAATTCTGCGCCAAAAGCTCTCGCTGCTCTAATTTTTCTCTTCCTATCGCCTTCCTCCAAACTCCAGTAAGGAACGCAACAGCCTCGCCGGAACTCAGGAGCTTTCTTTTATTACGAAGGAACTAATTAGGGTGCTTACAAGATTAGCGGGCCGGCAAGCACAACGAAGAGAGCATGCCGGAAGCATTTGCCCATTGTACCTCCTCCCGCCTCCTTTATATGTATACTTGTGCTGTTCTCCTTGATGAAGTTGTTTGTGTCGGTCTGACGTCAGTGCTTCTCCTGCGCCGGTATAAATACTGGCTGCCGTTCCCCTCATTTCGACCTGACTACATGAGTGACATTTCCTCAAATGCGAATCAAGCTGCTAGCCTTGCTGTGAAAAAGAAAACAAAATGACCATGCCAGTGGGGCTGACCAGCAGCGACGGCATAGGAAATGCTCTATCAGAATTTTTCCCCTTTAGGTCGTGAAATACTATTAGGAAAAAAACACACCACAACTCCTTTAAACATCCCTGACATGATAGGTGCCATCAGTGGCTGTGGATATGCGTCAGTACAGCGATAAGTGCTTGTGTTAGGGATTCTCTGTGCTCAGTTCTAGCTGTTTTGGCGCACATCCAGTTAGGGGATGGCACACAGCGTGCCAATTTTGTGGCTGGCATTAGCGACAGTAGACCAAGCTGGTATTTCCTCGTTGAAAAGTGCCTCACAATGAGACGAGGGGCGAAGCAAAGAACGCACGCTACAAGCGTTCTTCGTTCCTGTCGCGCCAAATTGCACTGTAATTTTGAAACTTAGTGAAAGACAGAAAATTTTTAAACTGGCGATGTCGGTCGGAAACATTATTGTAGATATCTCTCGCTGCGCCCGAGTAATAGCCTAATGTACGAAGGACGGAAATTTCCTAACTACCCGAATGACTTTTGATGCTTGCTAACTTATCTCGCCAGAAGAAAGTCTCAAGGTTGTGTATACATCGTGATATGTCGGTGGGTTTTATTTTCTTGTCCGAAACACGAAATATCATGAGTGCCATGGGCTTTAAGTGCGACCTAAGAAATCTTTTTTTTTTTTCCTAAATAACGTAGTTACAGTTGTAGGCAGTCAACGATACTGCATATTCAGCGCAGAACTAAAATCATAACTGAAGAAACCGAGCATAAATATATTTTAGCATTATTAAGAGTTTGAAAGAAAAAACAAATTCGTGAAACAGATTCACTACTCTACCTACTGCAGACGCTCAATAGAGCGGATCTATTACTGTAGCTATTGCATAAATAACGAGACATTTACGTGCACAAAAAATGAAGGAAAAGAACAGAAGGAATAAACCGCATTTTGAACTCTTCTGGCCATGATTGACGAGTAGTGCGATTAAGTTTAGCCTGTTTTTTGTTTTTTTGTTTGTTCGTTGAATTCTTATATTCAGACACTAATTTTAAGACGATTTCTGAAGTCGCTGCCGGAAAGCATCTTTGATATCGGAAATCGCAATTGAATGCACGTTGACAACGCCCATATAATCTTCCTATAAGAGCCGGAAAACCCCTACTAAATTTAAATGATCCTACTAGCGCACCAACAGCGGCCTTGATCTTTCCAGTCTGCGTATCTAGCGGTATATAGGAAAACTGAATATATACGTA
>JAJIZL010036947.1:0-25903 GCA_023969395.1 Amblyomma maculatum
TTTCAGAGATATCATTACTGAGTGCGCGGTAGAAGTAGGCGGTAGGATAGTTAGAGAGGATACCGGTAAGCTGTCTAAGGAGACGAAAGATTTGATTAAGAAACGCCAGAGTATGAAAGCTTCCAATCCAACAGACCAGATCGAATTGGCCGAGATATCAAAGCTAATCAATAAGCGCAAGGTGGCCGATATAAGGAAGTATAACATGGAGAAAATTGAGCATGCTGTAAAGAACGGGGGAAGCCTTAAAGCGGTAAAGAAGAAATTGGGCATAGGCAAAAACCAGATGTATGCGATAAGGGACAAGGCGGGCAACGTCATCACTAATATGGACAAGATAGTCAAAGTAGCCGAGGAGTTCTATACAGATCTCTACAGCAGCCAAAGTAGACAGGACCGTAATGAGATTGGCGGTAGGGAAAAACAGTCAGACGTTCCACCAGTGACGAAAGACGAGGTCAAGAAAGCATTAGAAACTATGAAAAGGGGGAAATCAGCTGGAGAGGATCAGATAACTACAGATTTGCTGAAGGACGGGGGGGATATCGTGCTAGAAAAACTGGCCACCCTGTATACCCAGTGCCTGGTGTCATCGACGGTACCGGAACCATGGAAGAATGCAAACATTATCCTCATTCACAAGAAAGGGGACTCTAAGGACCTTAAAAATTACAGACCAATCAGCTTACTGTCTGTTACGTATAAGGTATTTACTAAGGTAATCGCTAATAGAATCAGGACAACCTTAGACTGCAGTCAATCAAAGGATCAAGCAGGGTTTCGGAAACGGTACTCTACTATCGATCATATCCATACCATCAACCAGGTGATAGAAAAATGCTCGGAATATAACCAGCCCTTATACATAGCATTCATTGATTACGAAAAAGCATTTGACTCAGTTGAAACCTCGGCGGTGATGCAGGCATTGCGAAATCAGGGGGTAGACGAGCCGTACGTGAAAGTGCTGGAAGATATATATAGTGGCTGCACAGCAACCATAGTTCTGCATAAAGAAAGTAACAAAATTCCCATAAAGAAAGGTGTTAGGCAAGGAGACACAATCTCCCCAGTACTATTCACAGCTTGTTTAGAGGAAGTATTCAGAGACTTGGAATGGGAGCAGTTAGGGATAAGGGTAGATGGAGAATACCTCAGTAATCTGCGATTTGCTGATGACATTGCCTTGCTAAGCAACTCGGGGGATGAACTGCAAATAATGATTGATGACCTAGACAGAAAAAGTAGAAAGGTAGGCTTGAAAATCAATATGCAGAAGACTAAGGTAATGTTCAACAGCCTCGGGAAGGAACAGCAGTTTACATTAGGTAGCGAAATACTGGAAGTAGTAGGCGAATATGTCTACTTAGGACAGGTAGTAACCGCAGATCCGGACCATGAAAAGGAAATAACAAGAAGAATAAGATTGGGATGGTGCGCATTTGGCAAGCACTCGCAGATTATGACTAGCAGCTTACCGGTATCGCTCAAGAGGAAAGTATACAACAGTTGCATCTTGCCTGTACTCACCTATGGGGCTGAAACGTGGAGGCTAACCAAGAGAGTTCTACTTAAGTTGAGGACAACCCAGAGGGCTATGGAACGAAAAATGGTAGGGGTAACATTAAGAGATAGAAAGCGTGCAGAGTGGGTCAGAGAAATAACTCAAGTTACCGACATTCTAGTGGAAATTAAGAAGAAGAAATGGACATGGGCAGGACATGTAGGGCGAAGAGAGGATAACCGATGGTCGCTGAGGGTAACAAACTGGATTCCAAGGGAAGGAAAGCGTAGCAGGGGGCGGCAGAAAGTTAGGTGGGCGGATGAGATTAAGAAGTTCGCAGGGGTCAAGTGGATGCAGCTAGCACAGAACCGGGTTAAGTGGAGAAATATGGGAGAGGCCTTCGCCCTGCAGTGGGTATAATCAGGCTGATGATGATGATGATGATGAACTGAATTTCAGAAAATCGGTTTTGTGATAAAAATATAACGTAAATAACTAGCGCTATGATTCAATTTGTTTTGCAGAAACTGCTCATGTAACTGGGGACTATATTCAGCTGCGTAGGAAGATGTTGCTCTTCAGCTCCGTAGCTTCGGCTCCATTGCCAAGAAAAAGTGTTCCCGAGTATAGCGTCCCACACAGTAAAAAAATTTTACATCCTTAAAGGTGTAAATGTCTTGTGCCATGGGGAGTATCCTAGATATATATATTTTAACACCCTTTTGCTGCAGCACCCTTCCCCAAGGAAGGATGTTGCACATGGTATATGTGCTCTTGCGGAAAATCCCACTCTGAGCTTTCCAAATGGCTTTGTAAATCACTCATAAGCAAAGGCTAGGCTTTTGAGCACAGTGTGTTGGTGTGCAGTGTTGTGAAAAAATAAAGTAAATAAAAATGTAAGCAATACGTAGGTAACATGACCAATACAGGCAGAAAATGTAAGCAGGCTGCTTACATCATGCAGCTTGAAGCACTTGTCAGTACATCTTCATGCAAGCTTCAGACCAGCTCGCAGCATCATTGTGTTTACTGTACTGCAAGCTTTCTGAATCTGAAGACTATTTCTAGTAGAAGCACACACAACTTCTTTGAATAATTACTCAGAACCACTTTGGACCCCAAAATGGTGTTTGCATATATTGCCGCCATATGGTTTAAGCTATTTCAACGATTTCCTCAGCCAGAGCTGGGAAAAAGTGGTCACCTTGCGTTTGTAAAACAATAATGAAGTCTCACTGAAACGGCATTTGCACAATGGTCAAAAACAATATTTATTGCCACTAAACAAGTCACTTGGCTCATCCTGCCTAGAGGCCAAGAAAACAAACACCAGGGTTACATTTTTTCCAAAATATACTCTATAGGATTGAGTTGTATCTATTACTTCAATGTTAACATAAACATATTGTACATCTCAAATGTTCGGTCTTACTAAATTGAAACTGCAATCATTTCTCGCATTTTTCAAAACCCTGTTAGAAATTTTCTCACAACTGCTCGTGGAGTGGTGACATTTATCTGTAAGAATAGCTTTTCCAGGACCGTTAGCATATTGAGTGCTTCGCGTTCATAACTAATGATAAACATGCCAGCATGCTCCAAGCAAAACAATAATTCCTTCTTATGTGTTGCTAGTAGAAAACAGGCACTTGAGGTCTACAAAAAGGTAGTCTGCCTTTTCAATTCATTCATCATAGTAAACAATTCAAGGTGTGACAGGAGTTTGAGTGTCTTGATCCTGCAGAAAAAGAAGGTAAACCTAATATCTAATAGGTAACTGTCAGTTTGCGCTTGGCAGCTCTTCTCGGTTAAAGCCTGCAGGTACCATTTATAATGCAATATTTAGGCCTGATAGCAAGAAATATTAGGATCAGCATAACAAGTTCTTATTTTCGCGAGACTGAACGCAAAAATGACATCGTTCTGATACATATTCTTCAGAAATGGTTTACAGCCTCAAATATGGACCCTTTCAACAAGCCTCCAGGGGCGGTGCCATTTTTAAATCTCCGGTAGGAAGAGTATGGACGAGGGCGACGCCATATTGGACTGCAAGAACTGTGTTACATTTGTGCTTCTGCGCTTGTTCTTGTGTGGTTTATTTCTTCTCGCCTTGTTTTGGGAGACAAAATGTCCGCGCCATGGCGAAGGCAGACTGCATCTAATCGGTTGTACAGAGTCCAATGCTCTGCCGGTTCGTGTGGCTCTGTGCTACGCTCTGTGTTTGGCCGTGTGTATGTGAGTAGCTTAATACCTGGCACTGGAGTCCCAAATGCCACTGACTAGCTTCGCTGCCACACGGGTGCACTCCGCTATGTGACCGAAAATATGCCGCCATAGTCATTGGCTGATAATTCGCGGAACCGCGTCCATTGGACAGCGTAAACGTTCCTGCTCAGTGGTTGAGCAGCTTTTGGTGCGACCTCAATTACAAGGTGGTCAGAGCCCTGCGTGTCAGGACTGATTTTCCATTTGTACGAGTAGCGCCGTGACACTAGGGTGAGGTCTATGGCCGAGGGGGTGGTGCGCGGACTGACGTGAGTGGGGTTGCCGTCATTATAACTAGTCCTGTCGCCAGAATTGCGTCTAGTAAATCTCAGCCCTGTCTAGTGCTGTTACGACAACTTCATTCTGCATGATGAGCAATAAAATGCTCGCAGATTACTTTATCCGCTGATAACAGTGGTGAGCCAGTTGTGAAAATGCACATCCCATTGTGAAAACTGGGGGCGCACATACAGCGAAGTGAAAGAGGTGTCTGTGTCTCTGAGGCGCACTTTGACCGCCACGCACTTTATGCGTTTGGTGCCGAGGTCGTGCACTGCTATTGCCGCAGGAGGGAAGCACAAACATACACAGCTGTGCAGGTGCGCTAGATGGGTGGGAGACTGAGACAGGGTGCATATTGACATGAGTCTAGCTTGCATTTTGTTGCTCTGCTATACCCAACGAAGCTGAGGTCTTTCGTGCGAATGCACGTTTCTTGTAACACGAGAACGTCATACTTGCTAATTGTTGTTCTTGGTGGCAGAGGGAACAACAGTTCCACTGCAGAGTCCGTTGAAAAATAGCAAGTTGGTAAGCCATTGTGGCTAAGTGACTTGCGCAGCCAAAGCCGCCTAGGAAAGGTGACGCGCTGCCGAATCTATGGGCAGATGCTCCATTAGAGCTCATACCGCGCCGAGAGGACGGCGATACCAATGTCTGTGCCTCGTTTCCCGATCCCTGAACTAGCTGTCCTGCTTGGCGGTGTGTAAGAGACTTTTTTGAAGTAGCTAGCAGCGTTGCCACTTTCCTTTCTAGCTGCCAGCAAAGGCAGTGAGGCTGTGTTGTGGCATAGGTACTGTTGCAGTTGATGCAGTGTGCCTTTTCTGCGTTACAACCTGCCATCGTGTGCTCTACAGCACCGCAGCTGAAGCAGCGCTTGTCGTTTCCGCAGGCGGCTATAACATGCCCTAGCAGACCACACTGAAGGCATTGTGTGGGGTGTGATCGTCTAGCGCGGACTGGAGGACGTAGCTTGGAGATGGCCACTTGCTTCAGTGGCCGCATGCCCTCAAAGTATACCACCATCGCGTTGCCACTGCGCTGACACTTCACCACCGGGGCGGCATTCTTTATTTTTCTTTATTTGAAAATACCTTACTGGCCCATTAGGCATTGTGTAAGGGGGACATAAAATCTATACAGTCCAATATATACATAAAATGTAAGGAAACAGCAAAAAATACAAAGGTAATTAATATATGAACAAACAAAATAGTACGACGCGGAAATTATTATATCATTAAGAAAAAGAAATACGCGACACAGATTAAAGCACAATGGTACACACACAGATTAAGCACAATAAACAGCAAGCGGCACACAGTGCCCCGAATGGCGCTTAAAAAAACGGAAATAGTACATAGGCAAACACAAGTAAATAAAACCCAAGACATTTAACAGCTGCAACAAATTTAATAAAAATGTATATATAAGACAAATAAGGCAAAATGAAGGCTCAGTGATATAGTGTGATGAGTTGGCGATGGAACACTTCTAGATTAGTAAGAGAAGCGATAATGTCTGGGTGGTTATTCCATAATCTGATGGCTCGTGGAAGTGCTGATGAGTTGAAGGCTAATGTGTCACCATATATTCTTGTAAAACTGAGGGGATTGTGCAATCTTTTGGACGTGCGGGATGGAACATCGAGGTGAAGCGGACAGGATCGATTGGGGTATACATTTGTGAAATAGTGTTAGGAGGGCGATGTCGCGGCGTGTACCTAAGGATTCTAACGAAAGGTTACTTTTAATCTCAGTGACACTTGAATGGTAGTTATAGTTTCGAGATATGAATCGTGCTGCCCTATTTTGGATGGATTCTATTGCGGTGATCATGTTGTTATGATAGGGAGACCAAATGGATGAAGCAATTCAAGTTGTGGGCGAACAAAAGTAAGGTAAGCTAGTTTACGAATATTAGCAGGAGAATTCCTGAGATTACTTCGTAGGTACCCTAATGACTTTAATATGATTTGATTTAATATTGATTTAATGACTTAATATTCAGGCTGCGACTTCCTCGACGCCGAGGTTTTTGTGTACTCCAAAAAGTAGACCTGAGGAAGTTATCGTTTTTGCTTCCTTTGTGCGGACATCTAGCTCGTATATTCTGGACATAGTGCTGAGATTGGCAGCTGTCATGTCAACTGCCACAATGTTGCGGCAGAAATTGACCCTTACTTGCTTAACCCCTTGGATCGTGCAGAAAAGCACTGCAATGCGCTCCTGTGTCAGGGCTAGGAAGTTTGCCTTCCTTCGTACTGGGTGTATAGTATGGTCTCTCTGTGCCATCTTATTTGTGGGCGGGGATTAGCAGACAGCTGCTTAGGAGGGCCCTCATCGCTGCCTTTTGAGCAGGGCGGAAGCTTGCTTTTCTCCTGGTGCAAGGCAGCCAAAGCAGCTGAGCAGGAAGAGAAGTGGAGAATGCAGTGTGTGCCCGCGAGAGGTAACGCCAGCTCAGTATTGGGCGGACGGAGAGTGAATGAGCGACGAGCTTGGTAGGCGCGGTGCAGTGACAGGAGGGAGCACACTGACGAAGAAATTCCCGATTTATGTCGAAACATGGAGGTAATTTATTGCCTAGCACTTTCCATATTTTATATAACGGACATATTTAATATGACGTGCAGACTCCGTTAACTGGTTGAATCTCTGATCCCTGAATACAGCATAATCTTAATTTCTGCATTATAGGGTTTTTGTTTTCTCAATACAGCATTGGGTTCATTTCGGCTTTACAGAAATCATGTCTGCATTGCAGAATTCGCCTTTTCCTAATTGCATAAAGCAACCTGTTATGCGGACCTTATTTTGCGGTTACGGAGCTGTCTGCTTCCTGAGTTAAGAACACAAACAACAAAATATGAAATCTTCGTTTTTACTGACAGTGCCTTACAGGGGGTAATTGTACAGTTTGCACCAGCCAATTGGAACTGAATGCTGATTTCTTTTTAGGAAGAATGTTCTTTCAGCATGCAGTTGAAGTGCAGAGTAGCGTCAGTCACCACATGTTGAAAACATGAGTTTTGTGATTTATCTTGTGAAGAAACATCGACGCATGCAAAGTGTGTAAGTCTGTATGCATATGTATTTAACACCTATTGAATGGAAAGAATATGTACCGTTTATTCCCCTTCATACATTAACCTATCTTCAGAGCATACACTTTTCTAATCTGCCATTCTGTCTTTGAGGTCGCCTGAAAAATACAAAAAAGGTAGTTTATCAGAACCATCCGATTCCAGGCACTGGAAAAGGTCGGAAAATTGTTCTTTTCAGTGTTTCCAAGGCAGTGATTAAATTAACACCTGAATTTCAAGCTTCGGCACAGGAAATGCATAATGAAAAATATCACTTTGTACTAACACGCCAAAAAAGGGATGCAAGACATAAAAACCTTTCCTGATATTTTGCGTGCTGAGATAGTATAAAAACTTAATAAAACAGAGTGACCATCAGTGATTTTAAAATTACTGTATAAGGGCAAAATTTTTCCAGAAGTCAAAATAATTCCTGGTAAGCCAGGTGTTTCAATTTTTGCCATGAGCACGTTTTCAACAAATGGGATGCTGGCACTGGAATAATCATTTCTCTCTATACGGAATATTGGGAATGAAGTGGCACATGTTTCGAAGAATTACTACATGCTAAACCTATCATGCCTTTTACTTTCTCTAGAACCAAGTGAGCATGTAAAAGAGGTGTAAAGGCATGCGTGAGATAAAATGGGAAAAAAAGCTTAAGCGATGCGGAAATACAGGATTTTCAAATATTAAACTCTTCCCAGGATCATGGCTAGAGATTATATAGAATGTATTTAAACGAGAAGGTATGAATTGAAAACGTACCAAGATTTAGTGAAAAAATTAAGAGTGCTTGCATGCAGCCGTAATTGCTCAACCACAAGAAAATGGACATACATACTCAGTGTTTCAGGAGAAGTAACGAAGCTTCTACGCCAACCTCATAACTTTCCTATGGACGCTTGCGCGTGACTTCTTCCTGCCACGCTTGCTCCCTGACAAGGGACTGATGAAGATTTGCCTGTAAAGAAAAAATGACTTGTTTTAGTCATGTTTGTTGTACCAAAAGAATATATTATAGCATGATTGTTATGTGTGAGACTTGGTATTTCATAAACACTATGAAACACTGAATATTTGGCTAAGTAGTTCTGCTGGAATAGGCAAACTATTTTAGTGTAACTATCATACATTCATGCAATTCTTAAAAAGTGGCGCGTATTGCTGATAGCTTACTATTGCGAAAACTTCAGCTGCAGAAAAAAAGTGAAATAGTTGCTAAACAAGTGGTAGAAATTCATTTAGTTATTTATATAACTAGATTTCAATACATGAAATCGTGATGTACAGTGCCTTATATTCACTTATTCTGCAATACCCCAAACAAAATGGAATTACAAATGTGCACAGTCATAGGTGTACTTTTTGTTTGAACTACGAGAGGTTGCACACTAATAGAGCTTAATTATATGAAAAAGTATTATATCAGCATATATGTGTGAACAGCTAGGGTACTGGCAAATGGAAGTGTATTTGTACCAATAAACTTTGGCTGGTGTATGAAGAAGATCGATCAGATTGCTCAAGGATGCAATTTTTACGGATCGATAAGGGTGGGTGTGCTAGTGGCAAGTTAATTACTGGTGCATGCTTTCATCAGCCTATATCCACTGCAGGGCAACAGCCTCTTAGATTTCTCCAATTAACCTGGTCCTGTGCTAGCTGCATCCACTTGACCCGAGTGAACTTAGGCTCATCTACCCACCTAATTTTCTGCCGCTGCCTGCTACGATGTTCTTCCCTTGGAATCCAATTGGTTACTCTTAGAGACCGGCTATCCTCTCTTCACACTACATGTCCGGCCCATGTCCATTCTTGCATTATTCTTAACCTATGGATTTGTAAGCTCTGGCTGCATTCACTGTCGGGCTCGTCCATAGGAGCCTCAGCACCGGGTTTACAATAGAGAAGGCAAGCTAGTAGCAAGCCAGCTCATAGAAGAGTATAGAAAAAAATTGTGTTTTTTGTTTTGTCGGCACCACTGCTGAATTTGACAGGATAAAAACTACAGTCGAACCTCATTATAATGAACACGGATGTAGCGAAATATTGGTTATAGCGAACTAAATATGAACTTTGGTTGGCCACGCTTTATTTTTACGACATTTATTCTATAACGAAGCCGAAAACGTGAGATCCGCCTCGATATCTGCTGTCACGAAGAAATATTTGGTCTACTCAAGGCTCAAAACTCTAAATGTAGCATAAAAGAAGCAACATAAATGCTGAAAGTCAATTCCCAACTGCACTTTTACTTTTTTTTAACGTTTGAAAGTTTTAAAGTTCAGCCGTCTAGAACAAAAATTGCGCGTTTGGCTGGTCACGCCACCTATGAACAAAGGGCAGAAACTCTGCAAGCTCATGTGACGACAAAAGGCCGAAGGGTGGCGCCACTTGCCCAGCAGTGAAAGCAAGCACAGCAACACTGGAAACCACGGCAACTGCGAGACGGTGACGGCGTGGCGACCCCCCCCCCCCCCCCCCCCGCCCTCTCTCATCGATCAGCGACCGAAATGGCAACGAAGAGGAAGGCGATCTCGCTAGAGACGAAGCTTCAGATATTGTTAGCTGTGGATTATGGCCGCAAGAAAAAGGATGTTGCATCGGAATTCAACGTTCCACCAAGTACGTTGTCCACCATTTTGGCCGCAAGAAAGAAGATTGAGGGCAACACCGAGGACGCCATAAAAGCTGACCGTAAGTGAGTTAGGCCTTGCCATTACCCGGATGTAGAAGCGGCTTTGTTCTCGTGGTTTAAAGATGTAAGGGCACGAAACTTGCCAGTATCCGGATCACTCCTTCAAGCGAAGGCCAACAGCCTGGCCTGCGTACTGGGACATGATGATTTCCGTGCAAGCAGCGGTTGGCTGCAACGTTTCAAAGATAGGCACGAGATTGCTTGCCACACTTTGTCCGGCGAAGGTTCTGCTGTTGATGCGGAGTCGTGTGATAAGTGGCTGGAGAACTTTTGACCTCTGCTCCAGCAATACGACGAGCGCAACGTGGACGAAACTCAAGTTGCCAGAGCGGTTGCTGGCAGTCAAGAACGAAGCCTGCCATGGAGGCAAAAAGAACAGACCGGGTGACGGTTGCCGTGAACATGGACGGCTCTGGCAATAGACGGCCTACTGTCATCGGCAAGTCTGCACGTCCCAGGTGCCTGAAAGACATCCGGAATTTGCAAGTTGAGTATGTTTCCAACCTAAAAGCCGGGATGACATCCAAACTTTTTGGAGACTGGCTGAGAGCTTTCGACGAGGACATGGAGAGGCAGCAGAGGAAGGTCCTTTTGCTCTTGGACAACTGTTCTGTACACAAAGTCTCTATGGTGCTGAAGGCAGTTCGTTTGGTGTTTCTCCCCGCAGGGGGCACCTGTTAAAGCAGGTGTTTGTGTGTTTTGTGCGACACCACGGACCCCGAGCACCCACGCTTAGCCGTGCGTGGCATCGTCGTGTCTGGGGAAAAGGGGATCCTGGTGGTTGAGCCGATGCCGAGTGTTTGGACCTTTAAGGCCCCTCGGCGGAGGCAACACACCACTTTGGCCCACGCTTCCCATAGACGGCACCTCCGGGCTGACCCACCCGGGGGAAATCGGCAGTCGCCTTTTCCTGTTCTCCCCTCCATCTTTCACTTTCCTGTCATCTATCCTACAACTCTCCTGTCCTCTACTCTCTTCTTGGTTTTTTCCTTACTTCCCGGCGGCGAGGGTTAACCTTGTGTGGCTGACTACCCTGAGTTGAGCCATATTAGGTTATAGTTAAGGTATACAGCTGGCGTGGGCAGGGCTTTTTTTAGGCGCCTGTCCCGTCCCCTTGTTGGACTCCATGGTGGGTGGCTGGTACCATAACCGAACGATAAAATAAATTTTATGGCTTCTTCCCTTTCCGCAACTGATCGCCCTCCCGCAAAGAGAGGGCGCACCGATGTGACGAACAAGTTTTTCACAAAAAATGTAAACAGCTTCCCCCACTTTCATGTCATTCACTCTGAACAAGCAGAAAAAACTGCCCGTGAAGTCTCACCGTTCCTGGTGACAAAGACTCTCACAGACACAATAGGTGCAGGCTACAAAGTCAAAAAGCTACCAAATGGTGACCTCCTCTTAGAAGTGCTGTACAACCACCAGTGCGAAAAGCTAGCAGCTGTTACATCATTCGGTGACGTCCCTGTCACAATCTCACCACACCGCTCACTCAATACAGTTCGTGGGGTCATTTCAGATAATGACCTCAAGTTTCTGACCGAAGAAGAATTGCTCGAAGGACTCAAGGACCAAAATGTCATCAACGTTTATCGAATCAAGATCAGGCGAGACAACAAAGAGATCCAAACTAAGCACATCGTCTTGACATTTGCGCTGAGCACCCTTCCAGACTCCGTTGAAGTAGGATACACAAAGCTGCAACTCAGACTGTACATACCTAACCCACGTCGCTGTTATAACTGCCAGAGATATGGCCACAGCTCCCAGAGCTGCCGAGGCCGACTCACCTGCGCAAAATGTGCCTCAAATGAACATGCCATGTCTGGTTTTCGATATTGACCGACGCAAGTCAACAACCATAAACATCGAGACGGCGCTCGAAATGTTGTATGGATCATGGAATGAGGTGACGCAGTCCACAATAAGGAACTGTTTCACGGATGCCGGTTTGGTTTTGCCTACCGTTGAAGACGAAGTTCAGCACGAAAACCTGGTAGAGCTAGACAGAACTTGTGATCGACTGGCGCTCCCAGGCATCGCATTTGAAGACTTCGTTTCGGCCGTTGAGAACTTGGCCGTGGGGCCGGAGCTGACGGATCAGGGAATTGTGGATCGCATCCTGTTGCCTGAGCATGACAGCAGCAGCGATAGCGGAAGTGACGAAGGCGAACGGGATGAACCACCAATAAACAGTGCAGATGCCGCGGACATGGCCAGGAAGCTGAGAGGCTATTTGGAAAAGCTCCCTACGGCCAAAACTGCTTAAATAGAAAAAGCCCTCACGTGCGTGGATGTTGTGGAAAATTGCATTCTGCGGAATGCTGTGAAAAGCCACCAGACGAAGATAACATCATTCCTCAAATGAACGCAGATCTGTTTTGCCAAACGAACTATGTCCTGTTGTATTTCTGCTCCCATATTCCGGTCTATTTTGTTTGAAATGCCACAAGGAGACAGATAAGGATTATTTCGTTTATAGTGGGTTCGAATCCAAGAATAATGCATTTTATTATATCTTGAGCAATCGCGCGAGCCAAATTGTGGATTTGTCAGCCGATATTTATGTCTGCTGTTACAATGGATATCGAATATGACGAACTAATTTACTGTTCTGATGCTACTTCGCTATAACGAGGTTCGACTATTCATTTCTAAATGAATGTTGACTACTGGAAACAAAACCAGAAAAGGAGCGTTACATGCATTAGTACGCATAGCACATAATTATACATCTGTGCTAAAAGCAACAAGAACAGCAAGGCCAGAAGAAAAGATATATCCAAGTGATCCTTAAAAGCAACTATCCTAGAATGGATTGCATCAGCAAGAACAGTAAATGAAAAATCAAGTGCTATGTGGAGAAACAACTTTAAAAAATCAAGTGCTATGTGGAGAAACAACTTTCATTCCATATATGTGCTGCAAGTCTAAAGTAATTAACACATTACAGCCTTACCTTTGGATAAATTCCAGTGTCGCTGCTGCCTCTGCGTACTCGATTCAGGACGAAATACAGCTTGAAAAGCAGGCAAGTTGCCTCACTGAATGATGCTGGCTCTATAAATACAGCCTCCTATTCACAAAACACGTAGCACTGCTTTCCATATATAGATAGTATCTGAAATAGAATACCCCCTTTAAATTCTCTTCTAATGCAACAAAGTGCCAGTGCTTTGTTCAGAGTAGCCTAAAATGTGCCTAAAAAGTCATATGTACTGGTGCTGTCAATATGACAAGAGCAGGTGGTTTGCGAAAGACAATTTTTTGCTTAATTTTACACAACGTAAATAATGACTGCAATATGTAAGCCATAAAATGTGTCACGACGAAAAAGACTTCCCTGTAGCGTGAAATTATGAAGTAATCATTATTTGAATGCTCGAAGTGTCAAACTTCGTCCCATTTCCTTTAGAGATCTATGCCTTTAAATGGTCATTTTGACTGAGCTGATAGAGTACATTTCACAAAAACATATGCCCATACCCCCTGACTAGACATAAGACAATATTTCGTAACCTATGAAGACAACTTCCTAAAATTTAAACTAATTTAAATTGATTAGCTAGCTTTTTTATGTATGAAGAGTAAAACAATCCACGAAAAGGTGCGGATCACTGCAATTACTCCCTCATAAGAGAGAGGAGGAAGGTCGAATTTATGCAGTAACGAACAAGGGCAGTTTACAGTGCTTCATAGCAGTGATAACTAACTTTACATTCATGTTTATTTACTCAGCCGATGCACTGAATCCTTTGGTTTCTATAGAAATGTACGCGACAAACACACAGCTGTGGATTTGCCGACTGTCACCAGATTTAACTTCAATGGCACAGCTCTATGCCATGCAATAGGTGCTAAGCATTTCAATTAAATAAAATGGCTGACAGGTCATCTTTTATGGGTTCCATGCATCTGTTCGTTATAGCCTTAAGCACCATTTTTCCAAGTAGAGAACAGTGGTGCCAGCATATGTCAGCTGCCGAGCCGAACAAGTCTACTTAAAAGACTTAAGAGAAGTTAAGCTTCCACAGTGGACGCGGAAATTTGATAACAAAGAGCGCTTATACAAATGCTTAGTGCCATCTGCCCCACTGTGACGCCGCTTAAAAACAGCAAAAAGATTCTGACTTTATGTAGTGTGGAGAGACCAGATATTTCTCTGGACTCTCTCCTGTGTGCTAGAAAGGAATTACACGTAGGAGGCTTCCAATATTTGAGGTAAAACAGTCGCTCACCGCCGTCAGAGCTCCCTGCAGGCACGCGCGCAATCTCGCGGTCTCGCCCTGTGGTCCCAGGCACCACAGATCAATTTTATCTGCATATATGGAGATGTACACATGATGCCCGCTGCCTGAGGGCAGGCAGCCCGGCGCCACCGGCATCGCCACTTTGAACAGAAAAGGTGGCAGGACAGAGCCCTGCGGCAGACCTAGCCCGACCAGGCGGGGCTCTGAGAGAGCACCCCCCACGCGAACGCGCATGGAGTGCGTCTGGAAAAGGCTCCGAACGTATTATAGCAAGTGTCCGCCCACGCCAGCCTTGTCAAGCGTCGCGAGAATGGGAGCACGGCAGACGTTATCAAATGCGCCCGACACGTCCAGCAGCAGAAGCAGCAGAAGCAGCACAACCTGCCTCACTGCCTTCGCGTGCTCGAGCGCACCGTTAACATCTGAGATGGAATCTGCAGTGCACCGCATTCCGCGAAAGCCCATCTGCCTCTCATCAAACAAATCCGCTGCCGCAGCCAAATCCACCTCGACTACTCAAGGCCTCTCCGCTTGGTCCGCGACGTCACGCTAGTTGCCCAGTCGCCGCTTGCCTCCGCTCGCGGCTGCAGGGTTTCGCCGGAACTCTCACATTGCTTTTTAAAAGGGGGTATTTTTTGTTATTTTTGAAAACGCATGGCGTTTTAATCGTAGAAATAATAGAAGTACGGAAATCAGAGATAGTTGGTGCATTGCAAAATAAAAAAAAACAGTGCCGCTACTTGGGACAGAGGAGAATAACGGACAAGAAATAATCAAATGAAAGAAGTCATAGAAAACAATAACACGAGTTTATAAGCATTTTATTGCTTCCGGTGCATTGCACTAAAATATTTCAGTTCTTTAAATTTTTCCAGCTTCCTGGCAGCTGCCTTCTGACTGCTATCTTGAATGGCATCATTCTTTAACTTGCAAAAATTATTAAGCACAGTGTTCGCTGCTCCTTTTTTCATAAGCTGCAGAAGTAATTTCGGTGAATGTCCATTTTCACTTTCACTGGCTGGGTCTTGCACATGAGAAGCTGCTAAAGACGCTACATAGGTTTGTTGACTGCGGCTAAAAAAAAAATCGGTCTTCATTATCCCGTTGAAAGCATTTTAACAACGACCTTGCAGACAAAGACCATATTGACAACACATGACTGTGGAAACTTGAGGCCACCTTTTAAAAGGTGCAGAATCATGCACATATCTTCAGTTTCCAGGACTCCGTCCTCAACAGCTGCGCTGGCACACGAGGAACAAGAAATGTTTTTTAGAGCAGCTTGTACACAATAGCCAGCTATGTAGGCTATCACATCCATGTCACTCTTTGCCGCAGCTATGTTGTCCTGTGTAATAACAACAGAAAAATTGTTATCTTTGTGTACAATTGCTTCGTCGTCCTCTTTGGCGCCTGAAGTCTTTTCCGCTGGCAATGCCAGGAGCTTCTGTAGCCTCAGATTTTTTTCCGACTCATAATTGACGCACATAAATATTGTAGTTCCGGCCAGATAACCTCCTATAACTCCTGAAACGATCTTCCAGAGCGCCTGTTTGGAATTTTTCAAGCAAGACGTACTTAAACTCCACCTCTTCCAAACAATAATGTGACACTTCAACGAGCGAATAGCAGGTCAGCCGCAATGCAGTGTGTGTTTCCTTGGTGAAAGTGCCACTGGACATGTTAACAGGGTGCCAGGCTTCAGGCCAGTCTACAATTACGCTGAGAAAAGTCAGCTGTTGATCAGTGATAGATTGTATTGGGGCTTGCAGACTGTTCTTGGCTCTTTGGCCCTTGTGAGGGGTTTTTACATTTACGTTATTTGCAGCTTTTGCGTTGAGCCCATAGGCAGCTTTCACTCGTTTTTTCTGAAGTATACAGTTTTGTAACAGCTTCGAAGGATGCCGCTTTCATTCTAGGGGAGCCGTCAGGCATAACTCCTGACAAATCAATTTCTGGGAAGTAGAAACAGGTTCCAGAGATTTTTGATTAATACCATATTTCTAATGCACCTAAATAAGTGCACCGGATCCACAATATAAAATATCGGGCATTGGCTGTGTACTGGGTGAGAGTACACAGTGCTCAATTGTTGCTTTTCAGAAAATAATGACATGATCTTCCTGTTCACAGAATTGTCAGTTATCACAGCTGTTACTTTTATCCCAGTTTCTTCAATGCCAGCTATAATCTTCATGTACTAGTGCAGGGTTTCAGCATTCATCCTACAAACAGGTAGAGTATGTATAACATCCTTGTTTGAAGAAAGCAGCGACTGCGTCATGAAGACGTGGGCTGTTCTTCCTGGCTCGGACAAATGGTTTGAACAGACACGACGTAGAGTTGATGGGTGTGCCAAAATTAAGCTCTTGCGAAGTGATAGGCATGGGGAGAAAAGGAGTGAAGAAAGCTGGAAAAAACGCATTTCCGAACTGTACATATGCTTATTCAAGTGGAAAAGGCTGATTTGTTCATTTATAAATTCCACGAGAGCAACTATTCCTTCTTCAGTGTCTTGAATAAATTCGGATATCAGAAATCTCAAACGACAAAATGTCGCATTTCCGCCTCAGTTTTCAGCATTTTTACGTAGCTGACTCCGCTGCCACGTCATTTGTCAATCATATCGCTGCCGAGGACGATTTTCTCAAGTACTAGGAATTTGTAAAGAAAATGATGACTTATTGGACCTATTGATGAATTGAAAAGGGGAAAAGCCGAGCATGGTGCAAATTGCCACCACCCCATTTCAAAGGGGACGCTTATATTCCATCCAAGTAATTCCCTGAGTGCAGCCATGAAACTACAAAGAAAGCTTTTCTTTGTAGCCAAATGACTATGCTCAGGTGGATGTTATATACTAATTGCACTTGATTCAAGTGAATAAGGCTGATGCCTTAACCATGCACTACAGTTGGAAAGGTAGCCAAAACAGGAGAATGAAGAATGACGCTAATCTTTATCTGAAACTGCAACTTGTGTTTTTTTTTCTAGAGCAGTACAATGGCAGTGATCAAGACGATGCAAACCTAAATGCACAGGTTGCAAGTGGGCAGTTTAACTAGTTCTCTCTCAGGGCACTTATAGGTGCTGAATGAAATGATAAGGAAATCTAGAAGTGAGCAGCGAGACAAGAATAGTAGGTGTAGCCTTTCATGCGTCACTTATTTGATTTACAAGATGGGCCAAATCACGAAATCCGAGAGTGGACGAAGCGTCACGTGACTTATGCTAGCAGCCCTGCAATGGCCCCGCATTTCCTCTTGCAGATTCTGGTGAAGGAATGCTGCATTTCCAGAGAAGCTAAACTTTTCAGTGCAGCAACAACAATCTGCACAAGAAACTATGTGAGAAAAAAGGAGGAAACCAGCCTTTGTCCTTGCTATATGTGAGATAACTTTTGAGCTTGGGTTCGACATTAGACAAAAATGAAGAGACAACTACGTTTTTTTGAGGAAAACAAAACAGATGACTATATTACGCACGAATACATGGCACGTCCGAAAGGGACGGGGTACAAAAAGCTTCTGTGTGTCGCCGACTTGAAACGCTTGGCCGCCGTCTTCCTCCTTTCCCTGTTACTGTCGGCGCTCGCCTCTTCAGCTCCGACAGCCGCGGCCTCACAATTTATGAGCGCGGCTGTTTTCAGAGCGGCGTTGGTGAGTAGCCTCCATGGAAAGCGCTCCCGTTGCTCCCTATGACCGGGAACACCCTTTTCGTTCGAGGCTCCCTGTCGGCTTCGCTTCTTCTGAGAAGGTCGCTGCTGGCTGGAAAGACGGAGGCCTGCAGCCGTTACATGTGTGTTTCACAACACAGTCCCCCCAAATGAGTATACTCATTTTACATTTGTGTCTAGTGGGTAAAGGAGTTGCACCGGTCGCCGTAGCTGCGTTCCCGATGGCATCTTTATGGCGCAAGAATGCACGTGGCCATCTCGACCTTTGAAAAGTTCCACGATGGGAGTGGTGTGCCACATGTGCTCTTTTGCATTATCGTCGTGAACAATGATGATGTCATCTACTTGCAGGGTGTTGGCCGGACTTGCTGTTGCTCTATGAGCCGACCGTAGTTGCAAGAGGCTCTATTTGCCATCGCTTCCAAAAAGAGTTGACGATAGATTGTCGGCACTTGAAGCGACGAGTGCTGTCCGAAGCAGTGGCCGTCGGAACACGGGCTAAGCATGTTTCAGGGAGGGAAGTCAGCCTCCTGCCAGTCAACAAATGTGACGGCGTCAGAATAGATGGCTCACCCGGATCATTTGTCGTGTAAGTTAGCGGTCGGGAGTTTATGGTGGCTTCTACATCGGTCAGTACGGTAGCAAGCTCTTCAAAGAAGAGGCTCTGAGGACCGAGGATTTTCCGTAGGGCGATTTTTACGGATTTAACCATCCGTTCCCACCAGCCTCCCCACCAGGCTGCTTTTTCAATTATGAACTTCCAGCTGATTTGACGTGAACTGTAGTAGTCCTGCGTATCTCTACTGCGAGCAATGTTCTACAGTGTCTTGACGTCATTTGATGCCTTCTTAAATGTCAATGCGTTGTCGCTATAAATGACCGATGACATTCCTCTCCGCGCAACAAACCGTCTCAAGGCCAGCAGAAAACACTCTGTAGTTAAATTGGAGACAAGCTCCAAATGAATGGCCCTTGTTATAGCGCAGGTAAAAAGGGTGATGCAGCTTTTGGAGCTAACTTGGTCGTTGTGTATAACGGTCCTGCAAAGTCAATGCCAGTGACATCGAAAGCACGGCCACCACTCACTCTATCACTTGGGAGAGGCGCTATTGGAGCGGTCGCCGGCTTTATTCGGTCTCAGAGGCAAACAGGACAGCTGGCTATTATCTTCTTCACTACTTGTCGGCAGCTTTGGATCCAAAACTTCTCGCGAAGTTCTGTCATAGTTGTCTGTAGCCCACCGTGGAGTGTCCGCAGATGAGCTGCTTGTGTGAAAAGTTTCGTGATCGGATGGTCTTTTGGAAGAAGCACTGGGTGTTTGATAGCTTCAGGAAATGGCAAAAACTGAAGTCTGCCAGTTACACGTACCAAACCGTCTGCGTCAAGGAAGGCCTTGAATTGTAGTATCCGCGATGATGTCGGTAGGTTCTCCCCAAGAGACAGAGCATTCATCTCTAACTGGAAACACTCCAGCTGAGCCAGCCTTATCCAGTATTTTTCAGCGTCACGTATCTCCGCTGTTGTGAGGTATGCATGAGCGGTTTTGTTTTCAGTGCGGCAGTTTTTCACAAATCTCATGACCCATTCATTGACTCTGAGCAAGCGAGTATAATTGCTGAAAGTGTCTGCCTGTAACAAAGGTGGCAGATGCGATGTCTCAATCAGGAGCTGGCTCGACTGCTTCTTTCGTCATCTACGAGTACGTTGTCGCACTCGAGCAGACATTTCAATGGCCAGTTACCTGCGGATTTAGTGAGCCATTCAGGACCGTTCCACCAATATCTGCTTGTCAAGAGTGTCTCTGTTTTCATTCCTCGAGTGAGGCAGTCAGCTGGATTGTCCGCACCCGTGCAGTGGATCAATTGTTCTGGGTGACTGGCACTTTGTATTTCTTCAACTCGATTCCGCACGAAAGGCTTCCAGTTTTTGGCTGAGCTCTTGATCCAATGTAGACAAATTGTTGAATCAGACCAAAAATATGTTTCCACTTTCTGAGGGACTATATCTTGCAAATATGTTGCCATTCTTGTTCCAATCAGGGCTGCCATTAATTCGAGTCGAGGTAAAGACAGAGCTTTCAGAGGTGCTACTCTTGACTTTGCAAAAAGAAGGCTGACGCTCGCCTTCCTTTTGTCGTCCTGAATCCACAAGTAGGCGCAGGAGCCGTAAGCCTGTGGGCTTGCATCGCAGAAAATGTGCAACTGCCAGGAAATTCCATTGTTGGGCACGATGCAGCGCGGGAAATGTAGTTGCTTGAGCTTCACGAGATCTGAACACCAATGTGTCCACTTAGCTTCCAAATCAAGGGGCAAAGGCTCGTCCTAACTTAACCCCTTTTCCCACATTCTCCGAAACAAGTTTCGCCTGAACGACAAATGGAGACACAAGGCCCATTGGGTCAAACACTCTTGATGACGCCTGCAATACTGCGCATTTAGTTTTGTTGCCTGTGCTCACGTTAGTTAGCACGCTTGTGAGCGATATTGTCATGCTGTCATTCACGGGCACCCAGTGAAGGCCAAGTACCTTTTGTGTCTCGTCAGAGGCAGCACAGTCCTCACTGCTCAGGGCACTTCGTACTGCGGCCGAATTTGAGGCCCACTTTCGCAGGCGCATTCCGGCATTCTTCATTATGTCTGCTGCTTCCGTTGCTATTTTTAGTGCCTCGCCGTCTGATTTCGTTCCCGTTACCAAGTCGTCTACATAGAATGATTCCTTCAGTATGTTTGCTGTTTCTTTCAGAGCGCCTGTTTCTTTCTCGAAGTGATGGAGAAGTGTGGCTGTGAGAAGGTAGGGGCTTGCTGTAGTGCCAAACGGCACTCTACACATTCTCCGTTCTTCTATGTTGGGCAATGGTTCTCTGACAATAGGTAGGCTGCTGTACCAAAGGAATCCCAATGCATCTCGATCTTCAGGTCGGACACTGGTTTGCAGAAATGCCTTCTCAATATCGGCAACAAGTGCTACCTCATGCAGGCGGAATCGCACTAATATGCGCACCAAGTCACTGATCAGTTTCGGCCCTTTTTCTAGATGGTCGTTCAGTGACTCTTTGCCGGGAACGTGCGATGAGGCATCGAACACTACGCGCAGTTTGGTAGTGGTCGACTCATTTCTGAAAACTGGTTGGTGTGGCATATAATACACATGGCCGGTCTTCGTTCCCTGAGGAACCCTTTCCGCGTGTCCGGCTTCCGTGTAACTTCTAATTGCTGAGTCGTACCTTTCCATCATTTCATTGCTGCGACTAAGGCGCTTTGTCAAACTGCTTAGTCGATGCACCGCCATAGTTTTGTTATCCGCCAGCTCGGCAGTCTTCTTTCCATGGCAGCGCAACCTCGTAGCCGTCGCCGGTGCGTGCTATATCTAGAACGGAAGGTTCACATGTTTGCTTCTCGGACTTGTCATTAATGCCAATTGCATCCAACTCCCAAAATTTCTGTAGTGCAATTTGGTCTGCGGATTCGATTTCAATTTTCAGCACACACACGTTGGTTACCAAAGTGAATGCGCTGGTGACGTTGAAAGGACCTTGGAAAGTCCACCCTAATGTGGCGTTCACGGCAGTTAATCCTTCGTCCTCTTTGGAACGATGAAGTTCTCCTGTTACGAATCTCCACAGGTGGTCTGACCGGATTAGTATGTCAATGCCAGGCACTGCTGGCTTGCCGGTGCATAGAAATTTGTCGGCTATCAATGCCCCATTTTTCTCCATCTCTTGTACGAAGTTGTGCTCCACTGGGACCTGCAAAACATCGCTGCATATAAATGGTACTTCGACAGCGTCCACCTTTGTTTCTTTTTGGTCGTATTGTCCCCGTAGGCGAAGCTCGACAACTCTGCATTTTTGGACATCTGCGTTAGCACCGCCGAATGTGTTTAGTTGGAAGTCCTTCTCTCCCAAGACTCAGTTTCAGCGCTCGTGAGACGGCTTCTCGGGTAAAGGTGCGCTGACTTCCCCCATCCAACACTCCGCGTATGTAGCCCTGCATACTGTCCCCAACAGCCCATGCGCGGAACGTCTGCAGAGCCACTTCTTTATTCTCTTCTTTGCCAATAGCAGCGTGTACGTTGGCTGTGGTATGAGCAGGTGCCATATTTGTTTCTCCTGCTTTCGTTATGCTACTCCCCAATATCCAATTGGGATTGCAAACTGACGACGCGGGCCTCTTTTTGCAGTGCATGCAACTAATCTGTCGTCTGCAGTCTTTCGCTTGGTGGCCCCACTTTGTGCAGCGAAAGCATCGTCTTGCTTTGGCTAGTTTGTTCCTTTTTTCACCGATGGAGAGGGCTGATAGGCAGCCTTCTGTATTGCGCTCTTGAGATGCACAAAAGAAACAGTTTTCGGCCTTGGAAGAATTAGCAATTAGCACCGCGGCACTTGCAGTCGGGGAGAATTTTCGTACACGGGTTTGGCAGTCGTCTTGGGCACTGCGCTTGGGTTTGTGATTTTCATGCACAACACTGGCATTTCCCATACATCTCTCTCTGCTTTCTGTTTCCAATAGGAGAAATTCTAACACTTCTTTATGTCTTTCCTCGCTTTTTCGCTTGTCGTAGCTGAGGAATCAGTGGCCAATTCGAGCTCAACATTTTTCCTTGTCGCTCGGCTAGCCTGCCGATGAAATTCGACCACTAGCTCTCTCGGCAGAACCGACAAAATAATTTCAGTCAACATTGCCTCATATGTTGATGGGCTGACTCCTAATCCTTTGAGTCCGCTAACGTGAGCTTGCACGTGATCATGCAGACAGCGGAGCCCACGTACATCACTTGATGACAAAACAGTGGGCAATGCTCTTAATCTTGAGAGGTGCTCCTGCTCAATCCTGCTCTTGTCGCCGAACCTTCTTGCTAGTATTTCTACAGCATCGCTGTAGCATGCTTGTGTGGCCTGCAGACCCTTGATGGCTGCCAAGGCGGGTCCGGAGAGCAACATTCTCAAATAGTGCATTTTCTCAGCTTTGGAGAGTCCCTCATTTTCATGCACAGCGCTCCTGTAGCATTCCCAAAATGGTTGCTAATTGGACAGCTCACCGTTAAACGTCTGCAGTTGCAGCTTTGGAAGCTTGATCCCGGTTTGTGGCGGCGCTGATGGTATCGCTTGTGTCGTGGCCACGTCGCGCGATGAAGCTGTAGTCATCTCCACTGCAGCTATTCTTCCTTTCAGCTGTCCGATGGCGTGAATCGCTCTGTCGTCTTATTGGATGGCCTCGATGCATTCCGACTCGAACGTCCCTTCTGGGATAGAAGCCTCTAACTCCTCGTTGATTCTTCGCAGTTCATTATTATTGCATTCCAGTCCGTACAACAGAGATGTCAGGGTCTCGACGCTAGCATCCCGGCTCTGGACTGCTGTTGCGACCTGCTTGATCAGGACTGTATTCTGTCCCCGCCACGCTCTCCTCTTCACTTTAAGTTTCTCCATGGTTCTCGGTCACTTCACCGTTGTCTTCGTTGAGGCTTTTCCTAGGGGCAGCCGGTACGATGTCGTCCGCTCACACACAATGATGAACGGCTCACAAGAAACTTTGATCTAATTCCCGGGTTTCGGCACCAATATGTGAGATAACTTTTGAGCTTGGGTTCGACATTAGACAAAAATGAAGAGACAACTACGTTTTTTGCGGAAAACAAAACTATATTACGCACGATACATGGCACGTCCGAAAGGGACGGGGTAAAAAAAGCTTCTGGCTTGTGTCGCCGACTTGAAACGCTTGGCCGCCGTCTTCCTCCTTTTCCTGTTACTGCCGGCGCTCGCCTCTTCAGCTCCGACAGCCGCGGTCCCACAATTTATGAGTGCGGCTGTTTTCAGAGCGGCGTTGGTGATTAGCCTTCGCGGAAAGCGCTCCCGTTGCTCCCTACGACCGTGAACGCCCTTTTCGTGTTTGACGCTCCCTGTCGGCTTCGCTTCTTCTGAGAAGATCGCTGTTGGCTGGAAAGACGGAGGCCTGCAGCCATTACATGTGTCTGTTTCGCAACACAATGAATAGAGCAGCCTATAGACATTACGCACTAGTGCTGCCATGTACCGACCACCGCGTGCGTTTCTGCCGTGTTTGATGGTAGTTGTATTGAGAAGCGGCATAGTGTAGGGTTGTGTGGCTACTGGATTAATGCTCGTTGTCGCCGGTAATGGTGCAAAACTGTATGCAAAACTAAAATAAGCTTTTTTTCTTGTAGCCTTGTGTTAATCTGTCACATGGTTCTCAATCTTAAGTGCACTTTCGATCAACGTCTCACCTAAAGTGTAAAATGGTATCTTATTTAATCAGCTTTTAAACATTCCAAATTTGGGCTCGGTGGCAGGCAAAGTATATCCCCTATGGTGTTTACATTTTTGTGTACACGGATTTTGCATAGCATTTTTGTGTAAACGACCTAATAGAGTGTTTGCTTATTGTGCCAAGTCATCCCATGTTTTACTGCTTCATGCAAACAAGCTGTCAAGAGATTTTTTACGTACGTCCAAGAATCCAGATACCCCGCAGGGGGCTGTTAAAGCAGGTATTTGTGTGTACTGTTCGACACCACGAGCCCCTGCACCCACGCTTAGCCGTGCGCGGCATCGCCGTGTCTGGGGAAAAGGGGATCCTGGTGGTTGAGCCAATGCTACTAAGTGCTTGGACATTTAAGGCCCCTCGGCAGAGGCAGTACACCACTTTGGCCCACTCTTCCCATAGACGGCACCCCCGGCATGACCGGGGGAAACCGGCAGTCCCATTTTCCTTTCTCCCCTCCATCTTTCATTTTCCTATCTTCTTTCTCAGAACTTTCCTGCCTTCTCCTCCCTTCTCGCATTTTCATTTTTCCTGGCGGCGAGGGTTAATCTTGCGTGGCTAACCACCCTGCTTACGCCGTATTTGGCTATAGTCAGAGTGTACAGCTGACGTGGCCAGGACTTTGTACAAGCTCCTTTCCCGTCCCCTTGTTGGGCTCCATGGTGGTTGGCTGCCATTTTGGCCGAAGAATATCACATATCCACATTCAAAAGGAACATCCCAAGTTGGACTTGTGAAAAATAACTGATTTTCGCCCACAACCAAATTTTCGCCGTCGTTCGTAACATATTTTAGTTTTCCTTCATGAGCAATATCAACTGCTTTCTGTGTTTTTCCTAGAAGGGGACTTTTTACTTCGATCAGGATGGCAGGATAGTCATTCTTGAACACAACACCATCTGGGCTGCAGCCAAGCCAAGAGACGGGGGGATTCACAAGCAGCCTTAGCTTCGTCACAACATTAGACGTCACTTTACAGTACTCTTCTAGAGCCAGTTTCTCGCAAGCTTTGCCATACCAAGTAGCGTCGTTTTCTCGGAAACAATCGGAAAGCATTGCTGTAACTTTTTGCTCCCAGGAGTGGTCTTCCCTGGGTAAAAAAGTGAAATATGCACGGCACTTACTGACAGTTATTCAAACTTGACGTTCTCTTCGCCACTTTGTGCTATCCTGGGACCACGTTTCTGTGCAGATTCTCACTGCTTCTTCTGACACTTGTACATAATCCTTGTAGAAGTGTTGCTCTGCTTCTGACAAGTCAATATATGAGGATCTGTATATCGTAAGCTTACATTCATCAGTGAATGCAGCTTCATGAAAAAGCATTTCTGCGTATTGCATCACTGTCAGCAGTGTGGCACACCATCACATGCTCTTTGGAAGTTGCGGGGGCATCAGTTGCAACTGCCGTTGGTTGGAACCTGCCATGAAAGTGCAGCGCAAGTGCACTGTTTGGTACTGCTGCGATGAGCCGCTGTCTTATATCATGGAGTCTCTGCTCACTAAGTTGCATTTGTGGCTGCACATGTACATGGCACAAATCCTTGAGCTCTTGTGCTTCGTATAGTGGCTTTGATTTTAATTTTCCCCAGGCCTTTTCCATGTCAGTGCATGTCAGGTGCTCCAGGTTCTGTAAGCCCGTCCTGCAGATGAACCAAGAATAGAACACAGACGTTAGTCATTAAAACTATACTGCCTTTCATTTTCGAAATGATACAAGACATCTGAAGAGGATTTAAAAGTTGTGCTTATTGCATTTTCAAAACCACTTCAGCTCATTAACAATGTTTGTAATTGCTTGGGAAAATAAAAAAAAAAGTTCCTTGTCTGTTCATAAACAGCAACATTGCAATGAT
>JAJIZL010036948.1:4861-29479 GCA_023969395.1 Amblyomma maculatum
CATTACCTTGAATCGCTCTTTGAGCTTCTTTCTTGATCAAAACAATGAAAAATAAAAGCAACGCCCAACGTGGGGGCTCGAACCCACGACCCTGAGATTAAGAGCCTCATGCTCTACCGACTAAGCTAGCCGGGCCATGCTTTTTTTTTTCTTTATTGCCGGGCTCCGACAACCAACTCAGTACATCACGAAAGACCGCCGTCCTCCACCATTCTGAACAAATTTGTTCGGCTGCACCTTTCCCACTGCGATGCCCAAATAAAGGTGGCAAACACTCTGTGCAGCTTTTGCACATTTAGCCTCGAGCAATGCAAAACCTGCATTAGATACCATAATTTGCTTATTAAAAAAAGATTACACACAGTTGCCTTGGCAAAAAACGAGAGAGGAACCCCTTTCCATCTGTCTGCTTTCTCACGTATTTCATGCGCCTGGCTTCTCCAGAGGTCATCATTGCTTTCGCAGAATTGCAGAGGGACACCCAGGTACTTCACTGGGGTCTTCACCCACGTTACGCCTGCAAACGTGTCTGGGGTTGACGCCCATTCTCCAGGCCAAAATCCCAGGCATTTTTCCCAGTTGATCAAACTTCCTGTGATGTCCCGAAAACATTTTACCTCTTCGACCACTGCTATAATACTTTCTTTATCAATACAACACACTGCGACGTCATCGGCATATGCTAAGAGCTTCACTTCAGTAGCTTGGAGTCGAAAACCGTGAACAGAATCATTCTTAATAATAGTCAAGCATAGTGATTCAATGTACAGACAAAATAAAAGTGGGCTGAGGGGGCAGCCTTGGCGTACCGCACGCTGCACGGCAATGGGGGCCCCCAGTGACTTGTTTACAATAAGCCGCGTTGAGCAATTCCTGTACGCCATGGCCACACCCTCTCTGATAACCGAACCGACATTAACATGGTCAAGAATGGCGAACAGGATAACATGTGATACACAGTCAAAGGCCTTCTCTAGGTCAAGTTGCAAAACCGCGACGCCAGATTGCATGACATCACAGCACTCAAGCACGCATCGCATCTTGTGTATGTTGCTTACTATAGACCTTCCCTTGATTCCACATGTCTGGTGGCACCCTACTATGTCCTTAATCACTGTCTGGAGTCTAGTTGCTAAGACTTTCATTAATATTTTATAGTCAACATTGGTTAAAGAGATGGGCCTGTAACTCGTTACAAGGCGAAGTCTTTCTGTATCGTCAGTTTTTGGTATGAGAACAGTATGTGACGTACTATATGACGGTGGTAATTCTTTCAGTTGGTATGCCTCATTGAATACAGCTGCAAGCACTGCAGACAACTTATCTTTGAAAAACTTGTAGAACGCGGCACTCAAGCCATCGGGCCCAGGCGACTTTCCGTCGTTCAAGTTTTCAATTGCTCGGCACACTTCTCTTTCAGTTATTGGCCGCTCCAAAACTTCTTTTACCTCGTCGGCCAGTCGCGGCATCTGACCCAGATACATCTTTTTGAAACCGTCTGAGTCAGCTTCATGAAACGCGAATAACGCCTGATAATGCTCAAAGAACTCTCGCCCAATGCCGTCGTTATCTGACACCACAACGCCGTTCCGTTCTATCTCGCATACGTGGTTTCGTTGGCCGTTCGTTTTTTCCAAACCTAAAGCCCGCTTCGTGGGTACTTCGCCCGCTTTTAGTGCATTTGTTCTAGCTCGCACCAGCGCGCCCCGATAACGCTCTTCTTCGATCAGCTGTAATTGCTGTTTTCTAATCCTCACGTCATCTTTGAAAACACCTGGCTTTTTGCATTCCTCTGTTATTAACATCTTTAGTGTTTTCTGCAGTTCGTTTTCTTTAATTTTTTCGTGAAATCGAATCGCACTGGCCCTATCAATCGCTGTGATTTTGATTTGCTCTTTGCATAGTTCCCACTGTTGTCCCACCCTGCAGTAATCGTTCATATTTATTCTGTTTGTTTCTTCTGTCACTTTTGCTACAAAATATTCGTCGTCGAGAAGCTTAACGTTCATTTTCCACATATCCCAAGCAAACTTCCTAACTTCTTTCTTTGTTTCTATTACGCACTTAACCAGCCAGTGGTCAGTAAAACACAGCGGTAGCACGGTGTAAGTGCGACATTTTGGGATCAGGTCGAGTGCTACATAAACCCGATCTAGGCGTGCGTGGCTTGTCCCCTGGAAATGAGTGTACTTCACTGCCTGTCCACTCTCTAGGACTTCGGCCACGTCGACTAATTCGGCTGCGGTAACAATATCGGCTAATAAATCTGTGCTCTTATCTCGGAAAGCCGTGCCGCTGGTTTTGTCTGTAGAATTCAGTACACAGTTATAGTCCCCCAAAATAATGAGGCATTTTTCAAGGTCCACATATTGCTGAATCATAGCGAAAAAATTATATCTCTCTTCCACTGCATTTGGTGCGTATATGCAAATAACCCGATATTCCCTTTGGCAATAACTAAAATCACAGATAACGAATCTTCCAGAGGACCCTGATGTGATGCTCTGCACAGTAAGACCCGGTAACTTTTTGACAAAGAGTACGCATCCTGCCGACAACCCAACAGCGTGGCTAACCACAGCGTAGTACCTTGAGGTAAAACACAGCACCATGCTCCCAGTCTCCTCTTCTCCCTCGACTTTTGTTTCCTGAACAGCTAGTACGTCAATGTCATAATCTGTTATCAGCCGATACAATTGACTTTGTTTTCGTTTGCTCGCTAGTCCTCTGACATTCAACGTGGCTACACTTAGAGACGGTTAAGGTGCCATTGTTGCTCTAATTATGAGAAAGGCCCAGGAGCATGGTGCTTACCTTTAACGTCTAGCAAGCCGCTAGACGCCTCCGGAGCCGCCCGGCTGGCCGGTCTCGCTTTTCGACGGGGGTGGTTTGTCGACAGGTTTTCTTTCCGCTGCGAAGTTAGGTCGCGGCTTGAAGGGTGACCGCCGTCCCTGCACCGCCTTCACAGGCGGCTCGTCAACACTGCTTGCATTCGGCATGTCGTCGAGATCGCCGGCTGCGTCGTGGGGCCGTTTAGTTGCAGTTCCGGAACCCACTGAACTTGCATTGTCATTGCCTGGGAGCTCCTGACCCTTCACTGCTGCTGGCTGCTGCGCTTGACCGGATCCATCTTCGTTGATGTCGGACTCTGCCGCTGATGTGTTTTCCACCATTTCGCTTGCCCTGTCCGTGCTTTTATCCTAGACTCCTTCGCTAAGGAGAGGCATTTCTGCTCCCGAAGAAGTCGCTATCTCACCAGTCCCCTCCGCCTCAGCCTCGTCCATGAGGTGCTCGGTGTCATCACTCGTCGCCGTTCTCGTTGCCGCGGCGTAGGTACGGACGCACTGCGAGTCCTCATGCCCAAATCGCCTGCAGATCGAGCAACGCGGCACATTGCACTCTCTTCTCACGTGGCCCGAGCCATGGCATCGCAGGCACTGCATCGGGCGACCAGGTGCGACAACTAGTGCCAGTTCACCAGCGACCCGTAACTGGTGCGGCAGGTCTTCAATTTTCATGCCTTTCTTCAGCTTCACAAGCACTGACCTTGTTGTGGAGCCCTTGTCGCTCACACCCTGCACTCGCCAGCGCTCTCGTCTGACATCTATTACCGTCCCAAATGCCGCAAGTGCGGACTGGACGTCCTCGTCCGCCACTCCATGCAACAGCCAGTGAAGCTTCAGCTTCACCTGCTGTTCCTGCGGGTCGATGATGACACAGCGTCGCCTCTTCACCATTACCTCCTTCACGCCAAGCAGCCGTTTTGTAGCCTCGGCCCCATTAAGGGTGACTGCCCAAACGTGGTTAACCTGGTAGGCTCCCAGGGCCACCACATCCGGCAGTAAGCCCGTAGGCAAGAGCGCATCTCGCAAATCTTCAACCCTGTAGGGCCTTGCTCGCGCGTCGCCGTGCAAAAGACGTTGTTCTGAACGATGCGTCCGGTAGGCAGCTGAGGCAGAATAAGCTGATAATCGCTGTCTTCGCTATCTGGGATCCTGTTTCCGCGGCCGCTAAAAGCCGCAATCGCCGCTCCGTCGGAGCACATGATTCCGCGTCCGCACACGACGGTGGCCGGAAGTGGCATCATCCGCACTTGCGCGCTCTATTGTTCGCCTGTGGGCATGGATAAGTGCTGTGGATATGAGCTGTTGGTACAATGGCTCTAAGTGAGCCTGTTTCCATGAATCCTTTTTTGTAAGCCTGTTTTGCTATGTTGAGACCCTGCAAATGCCAAATTGGCCCTGTCAAGGGAACGTCTAGAAAAATACCAAGAAATGTCCCCCTGCGGGAAATAGCTGGAAGTGCTTTCGTTCAATTGTTCACCCTTCTCGTCGAGAAGCGCTATTGTCCAGTGAGGAATGCCTACTGCCCAAAGGAGACGACAGAGTGACACGTCCGCTGACGTACAGGACAAGAAAGGAACAAGGTGATTACGGCCATTAGAGAATTTCCCGGGAATGCAGGAAAGATTTGCAATTGCTAGAAAGGGACAATGCTGGGAGCAGTATGTGGCGCGCACGTGCACTTGGGTTTCTGAGAAGGAAATCCACTTACCGGAACCAGCCTACCGGATCTTTGCTGAAGAATAGAAATGTACCTCCTCGCCGTTCCCAAGCTCTTCCCGCCAACAAGTGACCACGCCCAACGAAACAATGCCGGACCAGTCAGTGCATCAGACCATCAGTGCAGTGATGTGTTCGATTGGATGCCAATATCTGAGGGGCGTGCCCTGGAACTGGTTGGTCAGCATCTTCAGAGAGGGGCTGGACATAGGGGGTTTTAAGGACATTGCAGAGCACGAAATGACGCTCTGAGCCGTGGGTAAACGGCTCATCCAGAAGCTTCTCGCTATGAACTCTTAACGCTTGCCATTTTGCTGATGTACCCTTCTTTTTCATGTAAATAATCATGTAAATAAGTTTTCTCAAAGTGCCATTAAACCTGCTTGTATATATTTTACCAACTTCAAAGATTCAATCCTTCATGAACCCGGAGTCTCTGCACGCTACCAAGTGAAGGCCGGGTCGACTTAGCCCCAGCGTCACGACAACGGACTGCCAAGCAACCAAGAAAATCCCCTTTATTTCAACATGCAGTCACTTATATACACAGAGCGACACTGGTGCCTCTGGCGGCCGGTGATCAAAAACTCGAACCGAAACCAAATATACAACAGTTATCTTCAGCAGCAAACCTGTTTCCGCGGCTCGGCTATAGTGCTCTAGAAGATTGGGCAGTGTGTCGACTGCGCCGCGAAATGCATGGGAGCGAGGGGCCGCTTTTGCGATGACGGAGGCGCCACAGCGCAGAGGGCGCCACCAGCAACTGGTGTGTCAGCCGTCCGAGCGCCCGCGTATGCGCGCTGTGCGGCGGGGCGGATACCGCGCGTACTGTACGTTCTTGTTTGCTTGTGCGTCGTGTCGAGCTGTTCGCGACAAGATTTTACAAATATGCCGGCTAACGGTGCTCAGTACTGTTAGCAATTCCCTAATTTATTTTCCATTTTGGCCGTCGGCAACACCTCGGGGAAGTAACATGACAGAAGTTGGCTCCGAAGAAAACAGCTTGGAGAGGGCCGGCGTACGACTCGCACAGCACGCTTCACTCGCCGTACAGCTTGCTTTAGCATTCCTAAAGCACCTATTTCACGTCCAGAAATGTAGTCGTTTTGAAAAGAGGGCAGTTTGGAGGCAGGATGTATGAAGAAGTGAAACATACAACACGTGTGTTCGAGCGCTGACTAAAACTAGTCACAGTTCAGTTCAGTCGTTCAGTCGTGTCCGACTCTTCGTGACCCTATGGACCATGTCACGCCACGCAGGAGTAACCCCATTATCAAAACAGCCCAAAATGGTATATTCTGTTGTTTCCCACGCCAACTATGCCGACTACAGTACGTCACTGAAGCCACAAGAGAAGTCGGCATTCAGTTGGAATGAATTAAATGTGGACTACCCCGCATGGAGGTAGAGATGACCTAATTGTTCAAGAAAATGTTTCCATTCTAGGGTACGCAAGCCACCGGTAATATGCAAGTCATTGCCTCCAGAAGATCGCTCTAGTCCTGTTTTATGTACATACAAAAAAAAATGAATAGCTTTGAAAAAGAAATAATGACGGAAAATAGAGGACGCAGAGGCTATAGGGTATACGCTTATTCGCTTCCGCTAGATCATCCTTCTGCGAAAGAGAGGTTGTGAGGCCGGCACGCGGTTTCTTACCACGAACAAAAATAGCTCTATAGGTTGGAAGCTAGGTCGCAATTTACTCAAAAATTTGGCTCGATGCACGGTCCTTTTCGACTGCTTTGCACTTCAGATTTTGCAATCTTCCTGTAAAATGTGAAGGCTCAAAAAGTTTACCTACTTGGAACACCAGAAAAGCTCCCACTTGAAGCAATGAAATTTATAGTGTTTTTGCGGGTTCGCTCTTTGCGAAGTAAGTTAATCACGACAAGAGTTTCCAAAGGGAAAATAATTAAATTCCCTTGGAAGTATTTCACGTGTACTATCAACCTTGTTAGCAATTATAGTCTGGTTAGTACTGCAAAGAGCACCCGCGGCAAGTAGCCCGATTATATATAGTGCGGTAAGCAGTAGTTGCAAGTATATCCAGCCGATTACTCATATTTAATACCACACACTCAAAGAATAAACACGTATTATGTCCGCATTTGATTTCGGCATTATTTTAATTGCTTGCGTATTAGGTGTTCGTCATCTTTTTCGCATTTTTCCGCTTTCTCTCGGTGCGCGCCAAGAACTACATCATACCTGCCAATTCGACGCGTAATTATCAGTGCTTTTATTTTTGTTTGTTTGCTCTGTACCATTTGATGCCAGTAAAGCGTCCGCACTCAAGTGCCCACTATGAACGTATTACGTATGTGAAAGTTTTAATTTTTGACATTTTATTTGAAGTAATGCCGTAGCTGTACTTGACTTTTTGTTTTTTTCATCTAAACAGCTGGTTCATCCTTTGGCTAGTGGCACGCAAACAAATGTCCGTGATATACTTATATGTTAATCACGAACAAAGAATAAATGCTTGAGTCGCGTATACCTTGTTTATTTTTTTTGCCGGTAAATACCACAATGCTTTAAATCAGTACGGTAGTGGATAAATGTGTTTTGCTCGCACACTGTATTTGTAATTTATATAAGCGGTGATTAGGGCACATAAAAAACACCGATTAAAGAGATATACCACAGATTACTGACAATTTAAGATAAACGTTGTTACGTATTAATAAGCGCAAGCTGCAAAATGTAAGCAGGTGCTCGTAAATAAGGTTTGTAAAAAATAAGTGTTCCTAAGGAGGCCTTACGAAGCAGAAGCTTTGATTCGCATGTACACTGTTTTTCTCCGCGTGTTAATAGCGCTCCTGGGCAGTAGCCTTTATTCCCTTACGGGAAAAACGAATGCAAAACACCACGCTTCGTTGCAAACATTAAGTACAAATTGCTCATCTGGACGATTTGTAACTGTCCGCAGGAAGAAATGTTGACAGTTTCAGATAGCGATTCAAACATAGCGCGCTGCTCCGAAGGACTACCCAAGCTTGCACAATGTCTCCAGATAGACGTAAAAGAACGGCAGGGATCAGTTTAAGCACCTGGAATGAGTCGCCTCTTAATTATTATCACACTAATTGCGTAGCGTCTGAAAATCGCTTCAAAGAGAACCGCACCCCTCCTCTGTTCCCCCCCTATCCCGCGGCCGCTACGCGCCGAGCGGCGAACGTGGCACCCCTGTTGCACGTCGCGCCCTCTCGCGGGAGTCGGTTCTTGTCATCGCAAAAGCGGCCCGCTCTCCGGCGCCGGTCGTCACACTGCCCAATATTCTAGAGCACTATAGCTCGGCTGAGCCGCTAACACCGCTCCGACGGAGCACATGATGACACGTCCGTTCGCTGTGGTGGCCGGAAATGGAATCCGACTGAGCTAGCCGGGCGATGCTGCAGAGCATAAGGATGGCTCTATTTATTGACAACGGAAGAAGAATGAAGTGCGCGAATGGATCTAAAATAATGATAAGAATGAAGTGCGCGAATGGATCTAAAATAATGATAAAAATTATTACCTTGAATCGCTCTTTGAGGTTCTTTCTTGATCAAAACAATGAAAAATAAAAGCAGCGCCCAACCTGGGGCTCGAACCCACGACCCTGAGATTAACAGTCTCATTCTCTACCGACTGATCTAGCCGGGCTTTTTTTTTTTATTTATCTACCTGTTTATTGAGACAAAGGAAATACATTGTAATAAAAAGACACTTCAGCCTGCTTTGGCTGAAGTGATACATTAAAAGTTCCTGAACTGGATCAGTTCATCCAATACATTCAGCCATGAATGTGGGTCAACCTGCGCCCGATAAACTTTACGTACATAGCACAGACTTTCAACAAAGTTTTCCCTCACCGACAGCCCATTGACATCTGCATTCCTGACTGCCATTCGTGTCTTCCATAAACTATGGAGGCCTAGCAGCATTATCATGTCGTAGGGAATACCTGTGGGATCATTGTCTGTTGGTAGATAGCGTATTCCTATAGGTGTTATGGGCAAATCCTTTTTTATGTTACGTTGGAGAATATCCCAACAAAATACCGGGTCCCAGCATTCAATGAATACATGCTCGATGTTCTCAGGCTTTTTACATAACAGTTTGTGGTCCAGGGTACAAATATTCCTTTGTCAGCTAGCCAGGTCTTAACGGGAAGTGTACTGGTGTGCAGTTTGAAAAAGAACGACTTCGTACTTGCTTTCATCGGCATCTTTTTAACTCCTTGTAAAACATCTTGCCCTCGGCCTCCATTGTTTATCATTCGGTACAAGGGAACTGGCATCATGACATCTATTAGGTCACTATACAATTTTTTTCTTGTTCACCAGATTTAGATATCCTATCGAGAATCGAACCTTCAGTACATAGGCAGAGTCAACAATCTCCTTTAAATGTCCATTCAACCCGCATATTGACCACCCTGCAGTAGACAATAAAATCTGGAAGGGCATTTGCTAGGCGCACTTGCATCATTGAACGTAAGAAGGGCTCACTTTGATCCCTGGAAAACATAAAACGGGAGACGAGTTGCCGAACAAACAAATGTGAGAGACCGACACCACCATCTCAAACTGATCGAAATTAATTGGTTCTTTTTGTCCTTTCCCAGTTGGACGCCCAAATGAATACAGCAAACACAGTTAATTTTATGCACATATACGCGTGACATAGAAAGAAACTGCCAAACATACCGCAATTTGGAGATTAGAAAAATATTGCATACGGATGCCCTCGCAAACATGGATAATTCTCTACCTTGAAATGCCCCTGCTTTCTCCTTCACTTCGGGCATCACGTCATTCCAGTAATCGGCGCTCCTGGTATAATATTGCAGTGGTACTCCCAAGTACTTCGATCGAACCGTTGTCCACTGGAGGTTCGCAAAAGACCTCGGTTGGTTGGTTGGTTCATAGGAAGGGAAAGGCGCAGTATCTGTCACACTTGCTCTGTGGACACCTGAACCGCGCCGTAAGGGAAGGGATGAAGGTGGGAGTGAAAGTGGATAGAGAGAAAGGGGGGCCGTAGTGGAGGGCTACGGAGTAATTTCGACCACCTGGGGATCTTTAACGTGCGCTGACATCGCACAGCACACGGAGGCCACTTCGTTTCGCCTCCATCGAAACGCAGCCGCCGAGGCCGGGATTCGATCCCGGGAACTCCGGCACAGTAGTCGGGCGTCTTACCGCTGCACCACCCCGGCGGGGCGCAATTTCCCAATTTCCGTGCCGGAAGCCGACACTTTTGTCCCAGTTAATCTCAGCGCCTATCTGTTCACAAAATTTTTTGGCAACGAAAATTGCTTCTTGAGCACTTTTTCGGTCGCTACAAAACACCGCAAATCATCCGCATAGGCAAGAACTTTCACCTGGAACGACTCAATACGAAATCCGTTAATTAGTTCGGAGTTGATCAGTTTAAGCCAAATGGCTCCAGGTATAGAGCGAAAAGTAAAGAAGAGAGTGGGCAACCTTCTCTTACTGAAGACCGCACGGGGACAGTTTCGCTTAAGCTTTTGTTAACAATGATTCGAAAGGTGCAATTGTCAGAAACCATTTTTTGGACCAACAAGAATAACACACCCTACATTTGCATGTCCGAGCACGCTGTACAGAACTTCATGCAATACCCGAACGAATGCTTTTGCCAGGTCCAGTTGGATCATTGCTACTCGACCAGCAAAGTCATCACAACATTCCAGAGTACTACACGCAACATGAACATTCGTGCATATACTGCGCCCTTCTACTCCGCACGTTTGGTGCGGTTCAGAGTTGCATGATCACACTTTGCAGGCGCTTGGCCGGAACCTTCATGAATATCTTGTAGTCGGTATTGGTCAGCGTAATCGTCATCCTACCGACTGCAGTTTCCTTTGGTCATCCGTTTTGGGGATTAGCACTACGTGACCAGTACGAAAAGACAGCGGCATTTGTTTTTCTTTGTACGCTTCCGTGATAACTGCATGTAAAGCTGGGCTAATTTCATCTCGAAAAGTCTTATAAAAAGCGGCCCTGAGGCCGTCGGGCCCTGGCGTCTTCCCAAGGACTAGCTCGTCAATTGCGCTTTCAACTTCACCAATGCTGATGGGTTGTTCTAGGCGAGCAACAGTGGGCTCATCTAATCTGGGCACTAGCGATAAAAATTCATCACGCAGTTCGTTCTTTTATTCCCTACCAGTTCTGTATAATATTCCACAAAGGCCTGCTCGATTTCCTTCTTGTCGCTGGTAATCTCATTGTGGTACCGAATCTGCCGGATTTCTTTCTGCGTTGCATACCGCCTTTCATCGCACAACGCACGTTTGTTCGGTGCTTCACCTGCCCACAACTTTTCGGCCCGCGCTCTTATCACCACCGCTCTGTACTTGTCTGTCTCCAGAGCTTCTAGCTGGTTCTTTATTTCTCGGATTTTGTTTATGTACATGCCAGGCGCTGCTGTTTCCATACACATTATGAAATCCAAATTGCACTTCAATTCTTTCTCCATTTTTCGACCTCTTTGATGTATTGTTCCTCGTTCTATCGCAATCACCTTGACGTCGTTCTTAAATGATTCCCACTTTGCTGCGTAGCTCCACGAGCGAGTCGAGGGCATTTTAGCTATCTCTTCTTTAATTCGCTCAATGAATCCTTCATCCTCTAGAAGTTTTACGTTAAGCTTCCAGAGGTCCCAACTAAACCGTGACGTTTTGGGCTTGTTACCAAACGTAACCATCACAAGACTGTGATCGCTGAACGAGAGGTGCTTTAGATCGTATTTTTCACATGCGGTGACAAGTTGCAAGCTGGCGTACACTCTGTCTAATCTCGCATTACTGCCGCGTTGGAAATGCGCAACACCGGGATGTGAGCCTTGGGAAAGTACACTGCCAAGATCTTCCATACTATAGTCTTGAAATAATGAGTTCAGCAACCCAGCACTCTGATCGCGAATCGGGGACTTGGGTACTCGATCTTCTGTTAAGCAGACACAGTTGAAGTCACCCATAACAATAACACTTTTCGCGCAATTTAGGAACACTTCAACCATCTCAAAAAAAAGCAACACGCTCAGTCTGATTGTTAGGTGTGTACACACATATAACACGCCAAGCACTACCAGACAGTACAAAGTCAACCAGTAACCGGCCTTCTTCGGATGCTACGGCATTTTCCTCCACAATGCCCAGACTTTTTCTCGCAAATAAGGCGCAACCACCCGACCTTCCAACAGCATGACATATACACACATTGTATCGCGACCGAAAATTGGCAACCATTCGATCTGCATGTTCCTCACTCTCAATTTTGGTTTCTTGCAAAGCGATAATGTCCAAATCACTTTCTAGGAAAATTCGGCTGACTTGACGCTGACGCTTGATCGCTGCCAGCCCCCTGAAATTCAACGTCGCTATGCGCAAAGGCATATGAAATAATATTCCCTTATCTCTGGAGGAACACACAAATCGTGCAGTGCTCACCTCAGGGCACCATGTCGCGGTTTCCGTGCTCAGCGGATTAACACTTGTGTCCACGCAGTGCCAGCCTTTACTAGAGGCTCGATGCGCTTCTTTTGGGTCGTCCTCCATGCGTAGTCAAGTGTGTCGCGTACGTTGCTCCGGCATCCGAAAAGGACAAAGTTACCACAGAAACAGCGCTATTTCGGCGTCGCTTCTGCTGTTCTTCTATCAGGCGGAATAGTTGGCCTTGGTTTAAATGGCGCTCGCCGCGTCGGTGTCGCTTTGGTGGGCGGCTCCTCTACTGCTGCACCGTCACTTAGCTGGTCGCCTTGTACCGCTTGAAGATGAGAGCGTTTTGTGGCCGAAACAGCGGTGTCTTCCATAGTTGCATCTTTGACATTTTGTAGGGTGCTTGGTTCGTTCCTTGAGGTATCCTCCATTTCGACAGTAGGCGTCTTCTCCTGATTTTTCTTCTGCTCCTGTTCGAGTTGAGGCTGTTCATGCTGCGAGGCCGTCGTCGCCACTGTATGCTCACCGCTTGAAGGTTGCAGGTCTTTTGCAGCAGCAGATGGTGAAACCCCTGCTTCCTTTGACGCTTCCTCAGCCTCCACCTCATCCATGACATGTTCCGCCAGTTCACTGTTCCTTGCCGGGTCCGTCATGCTGGCGTACGTGGGAACACACTGGCTCTCATCATGCCTAAATCGCAGACAACGCTAGCACCTAGGCACTCGACAGTCGCGACGAATGTGGCCTTTCCCTTGACATCGCAGGCAAAGTGGGGGCCTCCCTGCGACTACTAAAAGAGCTGGCTCACCTACGATACGAATTTGGTTGGGAATGTCTTCAGCTGTGACACCTGTTTTCAGTTTTAGGCTTAACATTCTAGTTGTGGACCCCTTTTCGGTGACGCCCTGCACACACCACCTCTTTTTCGACGTTTCCGCCACTTCACTATATGGTAGGAAGGCCACCCGCACATCTTCGTCAGTCACATTGTGAAGAACCCAGTGCACCTTGACTCGTACTTCCTGCTTGTTGGGGTCGATAATGATGCACCGACGTTCCTTGACGGAAATGCTTTCAGCCGCGAGCACTTTCTGCATGGCCTCTGAACTCCTAAACGTAACCGCCCACACGTGATTCATTTGGAATGCTCCCAGGGCTACAACCTCGGGGAGAAAATCCAAACGGGCAAGGGCATCCCTGTAGTCCTCGACCCTATACGGCCGTGCCCGAACGTCACCGTGCAAAAATACTGTGTTCAAAACGACACGATCTGTAGGTAGGTGGGGCAGCATCACTTCATATTCCTCGTTATCATGAACAGCAATCCTGTTTCCGCGGCTCGGCTGAGCCGCTAACACCGCTCCAACGGAGTACATGATAGCACGTCCGTCACGCTCGGTGGCCGGAAGTGGAATGATCTTGCCGGGCGGTGCAGGAAAGAGTAAGTGAAGCTCTATTTATCGACAACGGAAAGAGAATGAAGTGCGCTAATCATCTATAATATGGATAAAAATCACTACCTTGAATCACTCTTCAAGCTTCTCTCTTGATCGAAACAATGATATATAAAATCAGCGCCCAACGTGGGGCTCGAACCCACGACCCTGAGATTAAGAGTCTCATGCTCTACCGACAGAGCTAACCGTTTTTTTTTTATTCTCTGTTACCAATGTAAATACAGTTAGGCAAACTTAAAGTATGATACTACGAAGAGCTCTAGCCCAAAGTAAGACTTCTCAAAGTTTTAAGAACGCTTTAGGTAAGCCAGCCCGCTCCAAACTGGCACCCATTCAGGTTTCTCACTTTTGGCATCATAGATGGCGTTCAGATAGTCTATACTTTCAATGAAATACTCCCTCACGGAGCGAGCATCCACGTCCGCGTGTCTCACAGCCATTCTCATTTTGCATACACTCTGGAGGCAAAGTAAGATGAATTAATCGTATGGCACATCACCTTTATTATGGACAGGCAGGAGCCCTATATTATATAATTTAATTGCCCAGTCCTTTCTTTTTAAGTCTTCTGCAGGATATACCACAGAAAGACGGCATCCCAGCAGTGAAGGAAGGTAGGGTTTATGGTTTCGGGTTTATGGCAAATCTAGCAGCCTCCCGACAAAGGGACGAAGACACCTTTTTCCCTCAGGCACGGTTTAACAGGTAATGTAACACTGTGTGAGAGCAAGAAAAACGTTTTTCTTAGGATCGTACTGGCGTCTTTTTAACTCTTTGTAAGACATCCTTACTTGTCCACAGTGTATTGATCGATACAAAGGCACTGGGATTATTATATCAAGCAGGTCGTTATACAGCAGGTTTTGGGTTACAGCACTTAGAAGTATATTGAGAACTTCACTTTAAAATGTTGTTGTTGCGACTGAAGGAAGAAGGAGGGAAAAGAAAATGCATGGGCCAGCTACTGGCTTTGTAGCTGAGCCACCTCAGCTGCCTCGTGCGGATAGAAGATAAAACAGAGAACAAAGAAAGAGAAGAGACAGCGAAAGACGCGCATCGCAACAGCCGTTGTCTACTACCGAAATGGTAGCGGGTGCAATGACGGTCTACAACAGATAAAATACGGTGGCAGGCTAGCCTCCGCCGCAAGCGGCAGTGACCTACTAGTCCCAGCGCCGTAGGGCCAGGAGTAGCCATCAACTTTTAAAATGTTAAAAGAAGCCAAACCACGCGAAAAAAACACTTAAGGCCCGTTCACACTTCCGACTCGCAGCTGTCGTGCGACCGTTTCGGTCGAAAAGCGACAGTCGCAAATGGTTGCATCGGTCGAAAAGCGACTGGCGTGGGCCGTTCGGGCACTGCTAGATTTCCAGTCACGTGACTGCTGGTCACAAACCGTTAAACCAATCAGCGGCTCAGCTGACGTGAACGTAAGCTAGCTTTACTCTATGTGGTGAACAGTCAAGGTAGACACGATGTGGAAAGCAACCCGCAAATCGCATTCGCAAGTGTGAACGTCGGTTGCTGTCTAGTCGCATGCGACTGCCGGTCGCGCGTCCTTCGCGAGTCGCAAGTGGGAATGTACCTTTAATGTTCTTCATTTGAAGTTTGCTAGAGAAGACCAAAAAAATTCAGGTAAGCATTGGCTCAGTCTAACTTGGAAAACCCTACGCAGAGAAGGGTCGGTTTGGTTACATATGAACATAAACCTGGATACTATTTTTTGTATAAATAAATGGGCCGACCCAAATCCTCCACTTTTCAACTAGCGAAACAAATCTGTAAGACTCACTCTTTCCCAAACCAAACCCCATATGAAAACCGCTAGAAATCTGTATAATTTGTGGAAGCTAACTATTGACATGGATAATGGCTTCAATACATGCCAGACATTTGCACCAATGAACAATTAGCATACAGTTGAACGCAGAAACATTGATAAATCAAAGCCACATCACTTCGTTGTTTTCCATTGGACACGTTCAAGTTCACGTTCATCATTCCAGTAATCTTTCTTATCCTTATAGTGTTCCAGCGGCACTCCAAAGTACGTCGCAGTATGACGGACCAAGAAACATTTTCGAAAAGGGAAGGCGCGTTGCGCCAGAACCCATGCCAGAGCCCCAAAAACATTTGTCCCACTTGACAGCGCTGGCCGTTTGCTTACGAAATCGAGTGCCATCTTTGATTGCTTCTGAAAAGCTTTCTCTATTTTGACATAAACGGCTATGTCGTCAGCGTACGAAAGTAGATTTATTTCGCTTTCCATAACTCCAAATACTCGGGTTCTTTCATTTTTAATCACCTTTCAGCAAAAAGTTTCTATATATATATGGCAAATGACAGAGAAGAAAGCGGACATCCTTGTCTAACGGACGATCTTAACTGAAAGCTTTCCGTGGCTTCCTTGTTTACATTAATGCTAGTGAAACAATTTGCATAAGCCATTTAACCTCCCTATAATGTGACTGAATCTATATTTACATGATACAGTATCGAAATAACATTTTTTGGCTAACCCAGTGAAAAACGTTCTTCATATCTAGTTGCCGCATTTTCTTTTTATTTCCTGGTTTTGGCACACGGCATAACACGAAAGGAAACTTCAATAAAAAAAAAATAAAAAGACACGCAAGTCAATGTCCATTAATGAATGTCATGATCAGCCAATGTTAGACCGGCCTCGTCTCTTTACATTCCCGCAGAGACAACAAAAGCGGCAGTTTCTGCAGCCAACTTTTTAATGGCAATAAACATCTCCATGCTCTCTCGAAAATAAATACGATCAGGTCTGGCACCCCTTTAGAGCGAAATACACAGAGGAGGCTCACGTCAAATGAACCCCAACCTCAGCTAGACTTTATGCTTAAGTATCGACTCGCGCTGCATTCGATATTTAAGCATAAAGTCTAGTGGGAGCATTGCATCGTGATCTTCAAACACGTCATAACCTTTCAAAATGCTTCTAGCTACGTGAATGTTTCTATATATGCTTCGCCCTTTAATTCCACATGTTTGATGTGGCCCTACAATATTTTTAATCACGTTCTGCAACCGTTTCGCTAGGTAGTTTTTATGAACATTTTGTAATCCACATTGACAAGTGTAACATGTCGGTATGACTACACTGAGAGCAATTTGACGGGGTTATCGCTCTTTGGAATCAACACCACGTGCGGCCATCTAAATGACGGTGGCGTTTCTTCCTTACCATATTCATTGCTGAAACCTCGATGCAATGCCTGTGCAGCTTTACCCTTAAAACATGAAGGAAAGAAGCCGACAGTAGGCGAGGCCAAGGAAAGCGCTGGGGATTGTACTTTGTCTTTTTTTTATTTTTTTTTTACTTCGGTAATCACATAAATTAGTAATGTAATCTGTTTTAGGGGAAAGATAAATAAACACAAAGTAGAAGGAAAAACAACGTGCCGATGGTGGGAACCGAACCCACGACCTCCGAATATCGCGTCCGGTGCTCTTTCAACTGAGCTACATCGGCCGCTGTCCCTCCTGCTACTTTCCTGGGTATTAATGTTGGCTGTATACTAACCTTGAGAGTGTTCACCAGCGCCATCCTCATCCATAGCGGTAGACGTGGAATGTCCTGTGTTACCGCCAGCGTCACGTAGAACGTGATAAAGAGCGAGGGCGAAAGCTGTGCTAGAACCCTCTTACGCTATCTATGGCTTCAAGACCGCCGGAACCGAGATCCCCATAAGCTACAAGCAGATAAATCAAGGGGAAATGAGGGTTTATGGTCGCTGCTTTTATTTTTCGATCAAGAAAGAAGCTCGAAGAGCGATTCAAGGTAATGATTTTTATCATTATTTTAAAACCATTAGCACACTTCGTTCTTTTTCCGTTGTCAATAAGTAGAGCCTCACTTACGCTCTACTGCATCGCCCGGCTAGCTCAGGGGATTCCACTTCCGGCCACCGAGCGTGACGGACGTGCTTATCATGGGCTCCCAAGGAGCGGATTCAGCGGCCCAGCTGGGCCGTGGTATCAGGAGCACGGAAAGGCCTTCCAAGGATTATGAACTGGTTCTACCGCATCTGCCTACAGGTTCGAGTGTTTTGCACACAGTTTTTTTTTTTGGATGGCGACATACAAGCCAGGCCGTACCGGGTGGAGCACTTTCGAGACTCCCTTGCTCGTCTTTCACTGCTGCCGGAAGCGGTTGCCTTCGGGGCATATCAAATAAATCATGTGTGGGCGGTAACGTTTAAAGGTGAAGAGGCGAAAGCGAAGATTTTGCAAGCCCAAGCTTTGAAGTGAAGGAACACCGATGCGTGGTCATTGACCCCTGTAACCAAGGCATCAGGTTGAAACTTTTCTGGCTGCTTCACGGCGTGCACGACGATGATGTGTGAGCGGCGTTGGCAGCTTTTGGAAAAGTGACTGAAATATCAAGAGAAAAGTGGAAAGTGCAAGGGTGTGTGGACAAGGCTTCAAAGACTCGAACGGTCACGCTGAAGCTCAAAGTGAGCGTTATCATTGAGGACCTGCTGCAGCAGCTTCGGGTCGCCGAGGACGTCGCACTCGTCCACGTCCCAGGCAGAGCCCCGCTTTGCCTCCGGTGCCGCGGGACAGGTCATATACGTCGTTAGTGTCGTGTGCCGCGCTGCGGGCTGTGTCGTCGCTACGGCCATGACGAGTCGCAGTGTGTGCGCACGTATGCCAACGTTGCAGGCCCCGTGCCGAGTGAAGTGGCAGGCGAGCACTTGATGGACGCAGTGGACGCCGAGGAAGCTAGCAGTGGAATCACTGAGCATGTAAAGCCGAAATACCAATCCTCTGAGAAGACCCCTGCTCTGAAAGAACACTGTGAATCAGATTTGATAGTTCCGTTGTCGAATGTTACTGGGACCGAGACACCCACGAAAGAAAATGGCAATGCCAGGGCTGCAAGCCCAGCTTCGACTACACAACACAGTGAGGAACAGGGAGACACTGAAGCTGAGATGCCAGCTGCTTCTACCTTGCCTGTGAAGCGTGTGCACGAAGACAGTGTCAACGAGGGATCAACGCAAGGAGGAGCGGAAAACGGACAGCCTCCACTGAAGGCGGCCCCCCTTCGCCGGTCGGCCTTCAAGCCAAGGCCAAACGTGCCTCCAGATCATAGAACTGCGTCACCTGTGCCTCCGCCATAGCGGGGGTGCCCTTTTCAGTCGAGATGTTACAAGCCTGGTCCATGATCGGAAGCAGCGCTTGGAACGACGGACGGACTCGCCAAAACGGAAGAATGGCCATCCCATGCAACAGTTCAACTGCAATGCTGTCTTTCTGCAAAAGAGATGTGAGTGAAATGTTTCAGTGATTTATATTTTCTTGAGATGGCGATCAATTTATCCACTAGCTTGCGCGTAGCCATACTAGATGTGACAGGGCTGTCAAAGCGTCGGAGACAACAGCAGCTGAACCGCCTTCTGCTGGAAAATGAAATTGATGTGCTAGCAGTTCAAGAGAGCAAAATGGAAAGCGAGCAACAGACAGAGAAAATAGCTGAAATATATCGTTCTAGATATATTATTTGCGTTTGTCATGCGCTTGGAAGATCGGGGGGATGAGTCATTTTCATTCGAAATTGCATAGTGTGTGTACAGTCTGTGTTCTCGTGTGAGAGTGGTCGGCTTTTGATATGATTTCAGTTTTTCTGGATTGGACTGGAGAGTGATCTGCGTTTGTGCGCCGACTAGAACGTTTGAGCGCGAAGAGTTTTTTCACTATATGAAATCTTTCCTAATACATGCGAGGCGTGTTCTCCTGCTTGGAGACTTCAACGTGTCTGTAGACCGGACGATAGAACAACAGACCATGTCCTTCGTGACAAGAGTGGAGAGTTGCTTAATATCATTGTTAATGAGGCAGAGCTTGAAGATGCTAGCTGTATACTGACGCATTAAGGCCAAGCAAAGTTCACGCACTTTCAAGGTAGCTGTCATGCAAGGTTGGACCGAATATTTGTTCCCATTGAGTGTGCCCTTGCGCTCGGAATATCAAACACTTCCCGTGAGCTTTAGTGACCACTCCCTCGTAATGATTACTCTAGGTATGAAAAGTAAGGCCACAAATTTCAGTTGGGAGCTATGGAAATTTAATGAAAAACTGCTGCTAGATGAAGAGTTTATCACTAAAATGAAAGAATATATTACTCATATGTTACAAAATGACTCTAATTTTATACAAGCATGGGAGCAGTTTAAGTGCTATATAAAGATAGCTGCTATTGACCGAGCATGCACTCTTCGACGTAAAGAACAAGAACAAGAAAAAGAACTTTTGCAGCACACTTGAATACATGCTTAGCATGGAGAGATTTCAGCCTGGCTTGTTCGCCCAAAATATAAAAAAGATAAAAACCAAACTTGAGGTGATAGGTGAAGAGAAGTATCGGGGTGCGGTGATTAGGGCACGCAGCGAAAAATTGTGGCTCGGAGAGACGCCCACGAAAAGGGCACTTAGTGATGAAAAAAGGTACGGAGTGTCAAAAGAGATTAAAAAAATCTGCTATCAGGACATAGTTACCTCGGAAAAAAAAAAAACGATTGAACGGGCGTTTGTAGAATTTTACAGGGAGTTGTTTAGCCTGAAAACACCGGACATTGAACGCTTCAGAAAAGACTTTCTGTCGCTGATGCCAAGAGTCGAATACTAAGTTGCGCAGACACTTGAAGCAAGTATTACTTCCGAGGAAATTGAAGCCATTATCGGGGAATTAAATTCCAATAAGTCACCCCGACCAGATGGTCTTGGTGCTGCAATTAACAAGGCCTTTCAAACTGAAATGGCTGTTTTACTGGCAAGAGTTATTGGTGAATGCTACGAAAAGAACTTACCTCCTCCGTCTTTTCGAATGTCACACGTTGTACTAATCCCGAAAACAGATGACCCAGTTAAGCTTCAGTCTGTAGCATCTTACCGTCCTATAATTCTAACGAAGGTTGACTATAAAATTTACATGAAAGTATTAGGGCGACGACTCCAACGTGTAATTACTTCTCTTGTAGGCCCACACCAGAAGTGCGGTATAAAAGGAAGGACCATTTTTACAAATACACAAGCAGCAAGGAGTGTTCTCGAATGTTGTGACGCGATGCATGACCACGTAGCCATGATGCAATTAGACCTCCACAAAGCATTTGATAAAGTGTACATGAAATATTAATCTCTGTTTTAGAGTATGTCGATGTTGGTTCCGTGATTACAAATGGCGTGAAAATGGTTTACGAGTGCTGTTCAGCGAGACTGGTCGTGAAGAAGCATTTAACCGATCGTATACCTGTTCAGTCGTCAGTAGGGCAGGGCTGTCCTTTGTCTCCCCTTTTGTTTGCGCTTTATCTGGAGCCTTTCTGTTTCAGATTGCTTACAAGGCCAAACATACGTGGTTATAGATTTTTTCAAAGGGAAATACGGGTTTTGGCATACGCGGGCGATATTGCGGTTTTTTGTACAGACCATGAGAGCGTGCAGGAAGTTGTAAAAGAAGCCACTGCTTTTTGCACTGCAAGTGGAAGTGAAATTAGTTGGGCAAAGTGTTTAGGATTTTGGCATCGAAACTGGCAATTCGCCCCTGAACTGTTCTCCAGAATGCAATGGACAATAACATAATGCTTTAGTGTGCCACTAAAGCATTACCGTAAAAGCAAGGAATGTTGGGCCGGTGAATTTGAGCAAGTGAAAGCCCAAACAAACAAATGGGGAGGACATAAGTTTTCTATGTTCGCAAGAGCTACCGTTTGCAATATGTTCCTAGCAAAATTTTTTTACTTGCTGCAAGTGTTATCTATGTCAAGAATCTCTGTTCAAAAACTGCATAGGGTATTTGCCACGTTCTGTGGGCTTCAACATGGGAGCGTACCAGTCGATGCAAACTGTTTCATACTGTGCATAATGGTGGACTGGGATTGTCACATTTATACTTAAAGCAGATTGTAACCAGGTTCCTTTTTTTGCGCGAACAAAGCGATGTTTTTCTTAGAACGGTAATCCAAGTGCGATTGCGGGATTCACTGCCGGAATATGTAGTTTCGACTATGTCTACAGGGACAATGGCTCTAAGTGCTTTTCTTCGCGAAGTTGTCGCGTCCTTCCAAATAGTGAAGGCGAGATTTTCGAATGAGTACATGTGTACTGTTACGCGAAAACGGCCGTACAAAGATTTATTGGAAACCTTTTTACCTGTGCCTCTTTATCGCGCTGTATATGCTTTGGGTCCGGAGCGGGACGTGTTGAAGAGAGTGAAAAGAATGCCCATCAGATCGTCCGCTAAATCTTTCTTTTTTCAATTGCATACCGGCACTCTTCCGGTGAAGCCATGGCTGGAAAGCAAAGGCCTTTTTGTGTCTTGGTCTGCTGACTGTTTAATTTGCAAAAAGCTGGAAACCATAGAGCATATTTTCCTTGATTGTCACGATGCGGTTTTTTTGTGGGACGTGCTACAGCGCACTATTAAAAAGGACTTACCAATAACGCCGTTTGGCATACGCTACCTTCCACGCGCCCAGCCAGGAGAAGTGCCCAGTGATTTATTGATGGCCTTGTGTATGCACAGCATATGGAGAACGCGAATGGATGTTCGCCATGAGCATGTTGTCGTACACCCAGCCCCTCAATACTTTGTTGAAAGTGTAATGTACACGCGTGATGTTTTCGGAGGGCAGACTGAATCCCCGGAATGGCTCCCAGTCTTGGACAAGCTCATGTCACCTTATCCATTCTATCACAAGAAACCTGTAAGAAAGTGACTTGTGTTTTTAATTCCATGCGGCTTTTCATCGTTCTTTGTAGTTGCCAAGTCGGTAATAAAGAAAAAAAAAAGCCCGGCTAGCTCAGTCGGTAGAGCATGAGACTCTTAATCTCAGGGTCGTGGGTTCGTGCCCCACGTTGGGCGTTGCTTTTATTTTTCATTCTTTTGATCAAGAAAGAAGCTCAAAGGGCGATTCAAGGTAATGATTTTTATCATTATTTTAGATCCATTAGCACACTTTAATTTCTTCTTCCGTTGTCAATAATTAGAGCCACACTTACGCTCTGCAGCATGGCCCGGCTAGCTCAGTCGGTAGAGCATGAGACTCTTAATCTCAGGGCCGTGGGTTCGAGCCCCACGTTGGGCGTTGCTTTTATTTTTAATTGTTTTGACCAAGGAAGAAGCTCAAAGACGATTCAAGGTAGTGACTTTTATCATTATTTTAGATCCATTAGCGCACTTCATTCTTCTTTCGTTGTCATTAAATAGAGCCACACTTACGCTCTGCAGCATGGCCCGGCTAGCTCAGTCGGTAGGGCATGAGACTCTTAATCTCAGGGTCGTGGGTTCGAGCCCCAGGTTGGGCGTTGCTTTTATTTTTCATTCTTTTGATCAAGAAAGAAGCTCAAAGGGCGATTCAAGGTAATGATTTTTATCATTATTTTAGATCCATTAGCGCACTTTAATTTCTTCTCCCGTTGTCAATAATTAGAGCCACACTTACGCTCTGCAGCATGGCCCGGCTAGCTCACTTTTCCACTTCCGGCCACCGAGCGTGACGGACGTGCTATCATGTGCTCCGATGGAGCGGCGTTAGCGGCTCAGCCGAGCCGCGGAAACAGTATTGCTGCTCATGATAACGAGGAATACGAAGTTATGCTGCCCCACCTACCTACAGGTCGTATCGTTTTGAACACAGTATTTTTGCACGGCGACGTTCGGGCGCGGCCGTATAGGGTCGAGGACTACAGGGATGCCCTTGCCCGTTTGGATTTGCTCCCTGAGGTTGTAGCCCTGGGAGCATTCCAAATGAATCACGTGTGGGCGGTCACGTTTAGGAGTTCAGAAGCCATGCAGAAAGTGCTCGCGGCTGAAAACATTTCCGTCAAGGAACGTCTGTGCATCGTTATCGACCCCAACAAGCAGGAAGTCCGAGTCAAGGTGCATTGGGTTCTCCACAATGTGAGTGACGAAGATGTGCGAGTGGCCTTCCGACCATATGGTGAAGTGACGGAAACGTCGAAAGAGAGGTGGCGTGTTCAGGGCGTCACCGAAAAGGGGTCCACAACAAGAATGTTGAGCCTGAAACTGAACAAAGGTGTCGCAGCTGAAGACATTCCCCACCAAATCCGTATTGCAGGTGAGCCAGCTCTTTTCGTAGTCGCTGGGAGGCCCCCCCTTTGCCTGCGATGTCAAGGGAAAGGCCACATTCGTCGCGACTGTCGAGTGCCTAGGTGCTCGCGTTGTCGGCGATTTGGGCATGATGAGAGCCAGTGTGTTCCTACGTACGCCAGCATGACGGGCCCGGCAAGGAACAGTGAGCTGGCGGAACATGTCATGGATGAGGTGGAGGCTGAGGAAGCGTCAAAGGAAGCAGGGGTTTTACCATCTGCTGCTGCAAAAGACCTGCAACCTTCAAGCGGTGAGCACACTGTGGCGACGACGGCCTCGCAGCATGGACTGCCTCGACTCGAGCAGGAGGAGAAGAAAAATCAGGAGAAGACGCCTACTTTCGAAACGAAGGATACCTCAAGAAACGAAGCAAGCACCCTACAAAATGTAAAAGATACTACTATGGAAGACACCGCTGTTTCGGCCACAAAACGCTCTCATCTTCAAGCGGTACAAGGCGACCAGCCAAGTGACGGTGCAGCAGCGGAGGAGCCGCCCACCAAAGCGACACCGACGCGGCGAGCGCCATTTAAACCAATGCCAACTATTCCGCCTGATAGAAGAACAGCAGAAGCGACACTGAAATAGCGCTGCTTCTGTGGTAACTTTGTCCTTTTCGGATGCCGGAGCAACGTGCGCGACACTTGACTACGCATGGAGGACGACCCAGAAGAAGCGCATCGAGCCTCTAGTAAAGGCTGGCACAGCGTGGACACAAGTGTTAATCCGCTGAGCACGGAAACAGCTGCCGCGACATGGTGCCCTGAGGTGAGCACTGCACGATTTGTGTGTTCCTCCAGAGATAAGGGAATATTATTTCATATGCCTTTGCGCATAGTGACGTTGAATGTCAGGGGGCTGGCAGCGATCAAGCGTCAGCGTCAAGTCAGCCGAATTTTCCTAGGAAGTGATTTGGACATTATCGCTTTGCAAGAAACCAAAATTGAGAGTGAGGAACATACAGATCGAATGGTTGCCAATTTTCGGTCGCGATACAATGTGTGTATA
>JAJIZL010036949.1:0-60635 GCA_023969395.1 Amblyomma maculatum
ACTCTCGCAGGTAACCATCCACACGTGGCTCATTTGGTATTGACCAATGCACAAAATTTCCCGGAGGTCCAAAATCTGTGCAAGCGCGTCTCGAAAGTCAGGTGCTCGGTACGGGCGACCCTTAAGGTCGGCATGCAGGGAAACGGTATTAAGGACAACATTACCGGTGGGCAGGCGTGGAAGGACAACTTTGTACGTTTCGGTAGTGTCCTGAGGAGTCGAAAGACCTCGGCCAACGGCCGATGCGCTGTTTCCAGCAAGCAACATTTTCAGACTCAGCCGCCCAGAAAAAAGGAGCTAGCAGGCCAGAACTGTCCGATGGTTCGATATAATCCCTGACATTCGGAATTGAAATCAAAAGCGCTATAATTTGCCCTTTAGCGCCTCCTGCTGTTTCTCGGGCTCGAACCTCTATGCTTAGTTAAAACCAGGAGGGAGAAAAACAAAATGAGTGGCCTGTACAGCGATCGAACCTACGACCTTCGCGTTATTAGCACGACGCTCTAACCAACTGAGCTTTTTTTTTTTCTTTATTGCCTGGCTTTGACACAAATACGCCGCACTGGAACTCAAAACAACAGGAAAAAAGGAATAATATATGTACACAAAGGTAGCTAGCGTTGCCTAACACCCACTGAGGGGCAGGCATTGTCATGTTAAAATTCCTTGAGCACTGTCAAAGGTTCCAGCTTTGACAGCCACTCAGGAGCACATGGCTGCAATTTAAGCACGTCGAGCCATCGCTGCACACTTTCACGGAAATACATGCGGGCTGGCCGTGCATCTGGATCGCAGTGATAACCAGCCATTCGTGCGCGCCATATACTGTGGAGGCACATTAACATAACCTGGTCTAACGGCATATCATCGTGGTTATCCAATGGCAAATACCTAATGCCATGGGAATCAAGTGGCAACTGTTTTTTTATTGTCCTTTGCAGAACATCCCACAAATATACTCCCTCCCAGTAATGCAAAAACACGTGATCTATTGTCTCTGGCTGTTTGCAGATGAGACATTGGGCCCCCCACGGTAGCAACATACCCTTCTCTTCCATAAATGATTTTACACTCAAAGTACCGGTATGTAGCATAAAGAAAAACGTTTTAGCTCCCGGAGCAACTTGCATTTTCTTTACGCGTTTTAATACATTACTTCCTGTGCCTCCATAGTATAAAGCTCGGTACAAGGGCACCGGGAACACCCCTTCACAAACATCCTTGTATAATGTTCTCGTGTTAACATTACTTAAATACTCTTTCGAAAAACGTGCGCTTAAGAATTTCACGCTCAAAACAATTTCCCTAAAGAATCCAAACAGAGAACCAGGCATACATTGAGTATAAACTACGAAATCAGGCAACGCTCGACCAAGTCTTTGTTGACACACTGTGCGCAGGAATGGATCGCTGGCATCCCTAAAAAACATAAACCGGTTGACAATCTGTCGCACAAACAAATGACTCAGACCAAGCCCCCCATGCTTCACCTGCCGGAACAAATTTGTCCGACTGCACCTCTCCCAACTCGAGGCCCAAACAAACACCGCAAAAACTCGATGCAATTTTTGCACATTTACACGGGAGCAATGCAACACTTGCATAACATACCATAACTTACTAATTAAAAACAGGTTGCAAACTGCGGCTCTTGCAGATATTGATAATTGAGCGCTTTTCCATTTCTTCGCTTTTTCACTGGTTTCTTTGACCTGCTCTAGCCAGTATGGCTCGCTTTCCTTGTAAAATTTCAAGGGCACACCCAAGTACTTTGCAGGCGTTGTAACCCACGACACATTAGCGAAAGTGTCGGGGGTCAGCTGCCATTCTCCGTGCCAAAATCCCAGGCACTTGCCCCAGTTAACTTTACTCCCTGTGACTTTGCTAAAATGTTTTACCACATCCACTGTCCTCTTTATATTCTCCTTATTTACACAAAAAACCGCAACGTCGTCTGCGTAAGCCAGCAATTTGACTTCTGACTCCTGCAGTCGAAAACCATCAATGTCATTGTTTTGTAGGGTGCTTAGACACAACGTTTCAATATAAATGCCGAACAAAAGAGGGCTGAGGGGGCAACCTTGGAGCACCGAACGTCGTACGTTGATGGGGGCCCCCAGTGACTTATTGACAATTAATCTCGTAGTGCAGTTACGGTACGCCAAAGCCACTCCCTCTCGAATAACAGAGCCGACATTAACATAGTCTAATATACTGAACAGAATAGTATGTGCCACACAATCAAAAGCTTTCTCCAAGTCCAACTGCAGTAACGCAACACATGCATGAGTTGCATCGCAGCATTCGAGCACACTTCGCGCTTTGTGAATGTTCTGAAAGATAGATCGCCCTTTGATACCGCACGTTTGGTGAGGGCCCACTAGTTCGCATATAACCGTTTGTAGTCTGCCAGCAAGCACCTTCATGTAAATCTTGTAATCAACGTTTGTCAGAACAATGGGCCTGTAAGACGACAACTGCCTAAGCTTATCTGGTTGGTCAGTTTTCGGAATAAGTACTGTGTGCGACGATCCGAAAGACGCAGGCAGAGCCTTCAGTTCATACGCTTCATTAAATAAGGCACACAACAAAGGAGATAGCTGTTCCTTGAACGCTTTATAAAAAGCCGCACTCAGGCCATCAGGCCCGGGTGATTTCCCTGGGTTTAAATTTTCTATAGCCTGCTGCACTTCGTTTTCGCTTATTGGCCGCTCCAGTCTTTCTTTTTGTTCCTCGTCAATTTTTGGCATCGCGTCAAGAAAGTATTCTTTAAAACGGTCCAAATAAACCTCTCGGGACGAAAATAGATCTTCATAATACTCCCGGAAAGCTTTCGCGATTCCTTCGTTATCGGTTTCTGTGCGTCCTGCCCAATCTACCTCTGCCACGTGATTTCGCCTTGCATTTGCTTTTTCTATTCCCAACGATCTTTTTGTCGGCGTCTCATCCATGGCCAATTTTTCCGCTCTTGCACGCACTAACGCTCCTTGGTATCTGTCTTCTTCTATCAAGTTAATCTGTTCTTTTATTTTTCGAATGTCCTCGATCCATCTGCCGGGTGCCTTCTAACCAACTGAACTAGCAGGCCAGAACTGTCCGATGGTTCGATATAATCCCTGACATTTGGAATCGAAATGAATAAAACTATAATTTGCCCTTTAGCGCCTGATGTCTCTGGGGTTCGAAACTCTATGCTTAGTTAAAACCGTGAAGGAGAAAAACAAAAAGAGTGGCCTGCGCAGGGATCGAACCTACGACCTTCGCGTTATTAGCACGACGCTCTAACCAACTGAGCTAGCAGGCCAGAACTGCCCGATGGGTCGATATAATCCCTGACATTTGGAATTGAAAGGGACAACGTGGGATAACGCGAGCGGCGCACACAATTAGTCGCTTACGCCCATCCCTCTCCTGTCAGTCAGTAAAATGAACCAATGGCTGTCGTGCTACTTTGACGTCAGCCACGCCGCCCGAACGGCCAGCGTACAAAACGGGGAAGCGGGTTTCCCGAAGGGGAGGATGAGAGAGCTCTTATTTCTAATTTCGCTGCTTTGGGGCTCGTGTATCGCTGTAGCATTTTGCAGACTTTCTCCGGTACCTCATCGAAACATTGGACTCCTTCGCGTAAAAATCATACTCTGGACAGTGGCCCGTTAAAACGTGCTTTCAGATTGATAATGGGCATAAAATGACATTTTTGCAGTTGTGAAATGAGAAACTAAAATGCGACAACCGTTTCCCTGCTGACAAACTTGAGTGTGAGCTGTTACAGCAAGCAATACCGCAGATCACGAAATAGACAGGCCTACATTTGCATTCGACATTCTGTTATATTTTGGCGAGTTACTCCCGGAAAGAATCGAAACGCCATAGCTACAAGAGAAGTTTTTATTTTTGTATCATGATTTTTTTACTTAGTTTTCAGTCGTTCTATGTAAATCTTCTAGAGGAAAAAGATTTTGCAGTCCCAGTTGTCTACGACCAGGTTCTGCAGCAAACGTCCACCTGAGTTGCCGCCATTGTGGGCAAAGATAATACTGCCCAGATATATATTTTCGTGCATGCATCTCTGCATAAAATGTTATTAAACGCCCGATCACGCTTTCGTGGTAGGTTGAGTATGTGTAAGATATGAAAACCATCATACTATTCAACTGAACTATACGAAACATAAGGGAAGTGTCAGCAAATAAAATCAAAAGCGAGAAGGCGTATAGAGTCCACCGTCTTCCTTTGTGAGAGTATAAACGGCCAATGCCTGTTTTGTATTGGTGTCTAAAGAATAAACAAATTGAAATTCGAAAAAAAGAAAGGATTACTTAGAACTCTCCAGCATAAGTGCAATGCGTTTGCTGAAGTGTGTTCATGCTGGTGAAGAAGCTTAGCTATGTAGGTCACAATGCTCTCCTGGTGAGGGAGAGCTCGCTTTTGCACTCTTGAACGCTGTGGCGAAGCTGTCAAATGGTCGGAGTACTTCGTTACACGCAGTACTTGCCTCCTCTGTGCCGCACTGGATGATGCACCAGGCTATGAAAAACATCTGAATTCCAGTCAAATGTTCGTGGTTGGCGAGGCGAAGAGGCATAGCGTTCGGCTTCTGGCGAATGAACGCTTCGTACAGCCAGTGGATGGAAATGGCTTTCTGCAGAAAGGGTTGACTGCCATCCTTCATTGGATAAGGGCCGCTACCGTTATACGGTTTTTCAACACATGGTGACTTTAAGCCGACCGTCGAATTATCATCGTCGAGTATCGTCCCGATAAAAAGTGAAGACAGAGTTTCTGCGACTTGTCCACCGATGGCCCCGTATTTAACTGCTTGGAAGGTTGGTCCATCTGGGAAGAACGGCATCTCGAAGACAATGGGCATGACCACCAGGCTTCCTGTGTCATCAACGTAGAGATACCGTACGGTATGATTTTCTAAAAAGGGAGGCATTCTCGTGTTCGTTACAGTACGGCGTCGGCCTTGGGTCGCCAAATTCAAGTTGATGGTGAAATAGCCGGTCATGTCGGGAAAGAGCTGGTACAAAGAATCGAGAGTTGGAGGATCGGTTTTCCTCAGAAACCCGAGTAAGGCGCTTTTGTCTGCAGCGCTCGATAGATGTACGCTGTTGAGAGCATCTGGTCGCCGCCCGCGAAGAAGCTTTCCCTGTGCGCTCTCTTGAATAGACGAAACCAACGCAGAGATTTCGGAAATCATGTCTCGGCTGATCATGGCCCGCATGTAACTGGCGTAAAAGGGCAGCCCCACGTAGTGGTGGGACACCCAGGCGCAAAAGCGCTCCGACTCTCGCCACGGGATTGATTCGTGAACAAAATACAACGTGGCCAGCTCCTTGCGGGTAAGTAACGATGTCACCTGCACGAGTGTCCAGCCATGGTAGTAGGCCATCTGGGCCTCACCCAATGCGGTTACGAGGTGAAAGAAAGTACTGAAGAACTCAACGTTTTCAAATGCTACAACGAGCACGGAGTTGGCCGACGTATTCAGGTGTTGCTGAAGCCCGTGCTGCCATTCACGAAGGGTGATTGCGCCACTGGCTGCTTCGGTCACCACCCTCATGCTTTGATTGCGAAGGACCGTCACATTCTGGAGCATGAATGCGTGGTAGAGCTTTGGCACGACCTTTCGTTCCAGTTGCAATAGTTCGTTGTACTCGAGGTTCTTACTTCCGCTTTTGAAAGTCTGCACCAATCGGCCGAAGTAGTCCTCGTACTGACTGCGCGAACCGCTTTGCTTACGAAGCATGTTGCTTCTCCGAAGCAACGTTTGGCCATAGGATGCTTCGGGCTTTACAGTTAGGAAGCCAGGTCGGTCCATGATGATCTTGACTATGGGACTCCAGTTCCACAACGCCGTCAGACATAGAATGCTATAAAGCAGGCGTGATGTGTTGGTGAGCTCAGGCCAACGGACTCCGCATTTATGAAAAATTGATCTCACAGCACTCAGTTCGCTGACGTTTCCGTAAGATACCGCGGCGCAAGACTGGAAGAATTTCGCCGCTTTTTGTACGGCGTTCTGTCCTCTGGTAGGCACTGTTGTCTTGAAAGCAAGTGAAGACACTCTGCAAAAAAAGCTGAAATGCAAAAAAAAAAAAAAATAAGTGCGCAGTGGTACCCGTTAGCTATTTATCTATTTCCAATACCTCAATGACCCCAAGTGTGAGGGGTTTCACATGAGGGGTGGGCTTGACAACATTAACAGAATTATCTCAATCAAACATATATTATTTCATAGGAATGGCTCATGATGGGCCACTGCATGCTGCACTGCATATCTACTTGACACATCTTTCATTGCTGGCTTTCCTTCCTTCTGATTGCTGTCTGCAATGCGCAGACGCCATTTTGTTGCTGCCATTCTAAAATTACAATTTCTTTACTTAAGAAAGCGTTTGACTCAGTAGAGACATCAGTAGTCGCACAGACATTGCGAACTCAGCGTGAAGATGCTCATGAAACTACTGGTAGATAGTTAAAATAACTGCATAGCAACCATAGTTGTTCATGAGAAAATTTAGCAACAAAACTTGTATAACGGAGGTTTGTAGGCTAGACCTGGAATCGGAAAGTTAGGAATGAGTGTTTCTTTATTTTACCCTTAGAGTGCACGGTACATCACAGAAGAGAAGGGAGATGGTGAATACCTCAAGAATCTGTAATTCGTTGATGACAGTGCCTTGCTGAGTAACTCGGGCAACTAATTGAATTGATTCAGTAATGATCTTTTTTAAAAAGGCAATGCAGAATGGTCGGCCAAAAAGGTAATCTACCGACGAGTAAGATAATTATCAACAGCCTCAGAAATTAACACGGGTTTACAATAGGTAGCAAGCAGCTGGAAGTGGTAAGGGAGAATTTCAACTTAGGACAGACAGTTGCAGAAAATCTAGACCCCGATATTTAAGTAACTGGGAAAATCAGATTGGGTTCTAGAGCATTTGATGAGAGATCATTATTAGCAGCTTACCAGTTGCGTGAATAAGAAAACAATATGATACCAGTGGCCACTTATGTGGCAGAAAGTGATAGTTAACGAAAGGGTTAATGTAAGTTATGAACAAAGTAGAGAGTATGGAACGGAAAATGGCAGTTCTAACGCGAAAAGAGACAGGAAGCGTGGAATGTGGACCAGGGAATAATTTCGTGTTAATGCTAATTTATGCTACTAAGACGAACAAATGGACATGGGCACGCATGTAATGCCTAGAACTGCTACCAATAATCGCTAAGGGGACGGGGACTGAGTGATTTCCAAGTGAAGGTAAGAATACAAAAAAGTAAGATGGGAGGATGAGAATATGTTCGAAGGTGTCAAGTGGATTCTCAGGCTAGCATAGAAAAGGGTAATAAGAGAAATATATAGGAGAGGAGCCTGCCCTTGATGATGATGATGATTATGAAGAAAAAAGATTACAGTAATTACCCTTTCACACGTAGACATTCAGTGTAAAGAACGCGCAAATACGCGCCGCCTACACTACTGTAGCGCTGTACGAGATGTTCCCCGCCGGAAACGCAGCAGAAACATACGTGCCTGTTCAATCCGATTTCCCCAACTGATTGCTACCTCCTTGAATCTTGCCGTGATTTGACTAACACCTTTTCTCTGAGCTAGGCTCTCGCAAGTCCATTATCAGCTAGTGTATATGATCAGAGCCAAATATTTTCCCGGTATCGTTTTCCACGAATTATCTGGCCCATTGCAGATATTGACCGCGAATGCTGAATTAGGAAGATTTCATGAAGCGCGTAAGGACACTCATGGTTATTTCTTTGCATTGGTAGCCTTTTGAGCGTCTTTTTAAGGAGAACTGTAATGAACGCCTGCATAAGCACTTCTGTTTTGTCTTCTGCTCTTACTGCTACAGTTGGTACAAATTTGTTCCCTTAGAAAGAAAAACATAATTATTTTTCATGTTTTAAAAAGGATCAGAATAGAACTATGTCAAACGATTCCATACAATTTTTCCAGAATTCATGAGATTTTTGCGTTCTTGTCTTCGTGTAATAATGAACATTGTCGCAGGCTTCTCTAGCTAAGTGATAATACTAAAATATTTAAAGAGTTCAATTCCATTTTTGGGGGCGAGAGGGGGGGGGGGGGGGGGGAGGAACAAAGGTTTAGTCGATGGTCTTGTGCAGCAGCGTTCCTTGGTAGGTTGGAGAAAGTGCGTTCGGGTTGCGATTGAAGTGACAGAGGTTTGATTGATTCCAGCTCATCAAAAGCATTTTTGTTCCTCGAAACTGTTTGGTCCTAATGTCACTCCACTCGGAATCCCTATTTTTAGGGCACGGCTGCTACGCCCTGTTTTCAGTCCAAAGGGAAACTTAACGCAAACAAGGTAAAATTAAGGCGATTGCCCGAGTGCATCATGGCATCAGCATAAAGAGAGAGAGAGAAGAGATAAAATGGAATAGAAAGGCAGGGATGTTAACCAGGCAATGCCCAGTAGGCTACCCTACACGTGGGGACGGGAACAAATGGAGAAAAAGGAAAGAGTGCCAAGGGAAGGAGTCTATAACACGTCTAGAGATCGATAGTGAAAGGGTGAATAAAGAGCGTACAGTTAGTCTTGCGCTAAACCCCGAGTCCCTTAAAAACTTGAGTAGCGCCTTCTCTTATTTCCTTTGTGATTAAGGAGTCCTCCAAGGGCCCAGAATCTTTTATTCAGTAAGAGTGCGAGAGTCCAAGCGGCCTAGTGTAGCAGCCAGGAAAGCACGTTCACGATCAAACTGAGGGCAGTCACAAAGTATGTGCGCAGTAGTTTCAGCACCCCCACACTGCTCACACGTTGGAGAGTCTGCCATGCCAATCACTTGGGAATATGCGTCTGTAAACGCCACTCCTAGCCACAGGCATTAGAATAAATTTCAGACTATACGTGATGGGAAATTAGGACGGTTGATAAAAATTATCAGCTCTGATGGCGATAAGCTAGGCCTCCTAATGGGCAGTAATACGCTTTTAATGCGAACGCATTACTTCGCTATGTTCACAGAATTCTGTCCGTAGGCCGCATCCGCAGGCCGCGTCCACAGACCGCATCAGCAAAATCGTGTCCGCAGCAGTTGTGAGTAATTGAGAGGCGCTAGAGGTTAATGAGTGGTTTCAGTCGACAGAGGGTGACGTAATGTTGTTGCCAAAATAATGAGGCCAATAAGTTAATTAGGTAATTATTATAGGCAGAAATGTAAACGTTGTCCGCAGCAGTTGTGAGCAATTGAGAATAGATAAAGGTTAATTAGTGGGGTCAATCTATAGAGGGTGACGTAATGTTGTGTCCGAAAAAATAATAAGGCCAATAAGTTATTTACGTAGTTAATTACAGGCAGAACACGTAAAATCGTGTCCGCAGCTGTTGTAATTGAGAAGTGGTAGAGGTTAATGAGTGATGTCAGTCGATAGAGTGTGACGTAATGTTGTGTCCGAAAAATATAGATGGGCCAATAAGTTAACTAGGTAATTAATTAGAGGCAAAATGTAGAAGTAAAGGCGAAAATAGTCTCATTAGCCAATGGCTTGGCGCCACATTTGAATGTATCAAATAATAAAATAGTTAATTAAATGAGTCAGTTAAGGTGTCGCCAAAGATGTGACGTCGCGCAACCTGAATTCGAGCGAAAAAAGGACATAGAAAGCGATTGGCGCGCAATTCGAAAGTACCAAAGGATAAAATGGTAAACAAGAAGTGAATTAAGCAACTAGAAGCAACCAGAAGCAACCAACAGCAGCATACGTGCTTTCGCGCTACTCCAATGAAGATTATACAGTGCTCTTTAAATTTTGGTTTGATTTGGTTTGGTTTATGGGGCCTAACGTCCCATACTGACACGAGCTTATGAGAGACGTTATAGTGGAGGGCTCTGGAAATTTCCCCCAACTATGGCTTTTAAGGCGCACTAAAATCACATAATACACGGGCGCCTTGATACTAGTACACTTGAAGGCTAAGTGTTCTCCCGGTTTGAAATCCCGTGAATGTTGCTGAAAATCTTTGCAATTAACCAAATGTATTTTTGGTTCAGCATTAGTCGACCGTTTAAACCGTTTACTACCACCCTAATCACTAAGATGTGAATGAGAAAGTAGTCTTGTGGCACAAAAACGCCCTATCAGGTGCTTCTCACGAGGTACATACAGTTCATGCAAGATGCTTACACTGACAGAGTTCAAGGTGAATGTAAATTGCATCTGCGCGTTGCGTTTTCTTTCGTTTTCCGTGATAAGAATGGTCATGTTTCTGATATGTTCTGCCGAAATATTTCATTTTATTTTGGTTTTCTTGAGGCGTAGTGATTTGAAAACCTTTTTATTAGGGCACCTAATGTTTTAAAATTGCTGTGTTGAAGGTAAAATGTGCTTAATGCTATTTCATTGAAATATTTCAAATTTCTACTCTCACCACTTCTAACCTCTTTCTTGCTAGTATTTAGCTAGAAAATGGGGGTGATATGTTGTTTATTGGCTAGTTTTCATTAGTCTTAGCTCACTCAGCGGCCTGTTCTCTCGTGCTTGAGTTGAGTTGCTTTTCTTTCGCAGCACAATGCAGGAGGCGACAATAAGTAATTGATTGCTTTAAGATTTTTGCTCAGTTTAAAATGATTGTGCTCAACGTATTAGGTCTGATAATTAAAGAAACATTGTTAAAACTGAAACTAATTAACAGATAATTTGCAACTAATTAACGCCTCATGTGGTCATGTGAACCTTCGGTACACATCACGTCCAATTTAAAAAAAAAAAGCGGCACATTTATAAGCTACAGTTATGTTGATGGAAATATCGTACCATAAAAACTATATTCATAGGAACGGTCTAATGCTGTAATGTATTGCACATTTTCTTTATATTTATGCTGCGGTAAAACTGTGCATTTACTACTGCCTTTAAAACTAGCAAGATGATTTCCCCGAGAAGAGCACAACATACGCTTATGGAGGAAGGAAGTACACATATATTCGTCATTATTCTAGACGTTTGACGTACAAAAATATTATTCTAAAGAGAAAGAGAAAAGTCCACTGAAACATTTCCTGGTTAAAACTTTCCTCGTAAGTTACAGTTTCAGTGTGGACACTGGCAGAGGTAACTCTAGACGAAGGTGAAAGCGGGGTATACAATACAGAGAATGTATGGTATAACAGCGTCGTGCGATTAACTATTTAAGGTTACTCCACACGTGAATAGCTGAAAGTTTTCAGAAGCGGCATTTGCCCTCACAAAATATTTGCCACGGAAATAAGGGTACTTGAAACGTTCAAAGGTAGGCAATGTGCAGAGTGAGTAAGAGAACACTTTGCCCGCTTTCTATTTCTTGATCTATATCCGAAATCCAAAATCTATTCTTAATTTTTAGTAAGAATAAAGGAACGAAATGGAAGGTTACAATAAAAAAGCAAATAGGATGGACACGTAATATGAATGGAATCAATCGTCCCTAACGAGGAGACAGCGGATTGCAATGAAAGGCAAGCGTAGCAGAGCGTGACAGAAAATTATGTGGCGGACTCTTAAGGTTCGCCGGGGTAAAGTAGATGCAGCTGGCACAGGGCCAGGTTAATCAGATTCAAATGAAAGAGTCATTTGCCAAGCAGTGAAAATAGTCAAGCAGGTGACGACGATGATAATTAATATTTGCTAATCATTTCAATCCTCGTACCAACCTCGTTGGCTGCGCATTATAAAGCATCCTACTGCATATCACACTAAGGGCATTGCCAAGTGTTCTCATACGTTCACCAAGACACCAGTAAATTGACGTTCGCGAAGACTGAACTGATTGTCATTTTATTACATATCTGCAACCTAGCAGATATTTCGGCAATTTAACCAGTCCCAATAGGTTGCCGCTGACCTCACCGCTTCTCTTTCCGTGCAAAATTAGGAATGCATGTAGCGACTGAAAACGCAGAACCTACGCTCTTGGTTCATGCAACAGTCAGTTAGGTCAGTGAGATATTTGGAATGGATAGCAAATGACTGTCATTGTTCTGATGCTTCTTGGAGAGTCGACTACTCAGACCGCAAGCAAGTCTATTAACCACATAAAGCCAACGCCGTTCAACTTCCCATAAAACGAGGCACATACAGGCGGCCATATTAAATACATGCATACTAAATTATCGAGGGCAACTTCTTTGACGGACAGCACGTTACGGGAGACCCAACGGGAGCAAACGTGAGCGTGGAAATCGTGGCACGGGTCGATGGAGGTGTTCAAGAAGTCATCGAGGAAGCGGTCGTAGTAACGGCACTGGACAGAGTCGCATAGTAGGCGACGCCAGGGGGGTGGCCCACTGTTTATCCAACCCACGACCACGACGATCAGCACAACAGCGGCGCAGCTTCCACAAAGCGACACAATGAAGCGCTGCTTGGCCCGTCTCTGTCCTTCTGGCGCCGGGGCACTGGCTGTCGCACAGGGAGGGGAAATAGATGGGGCCGGAGATGAATGGAAACTGGTCAGGAGATTCTGGAGGCCCTTGGAGTCGAGTCTCTTCTTGGTCTTGAAAGGCTGGAGGAAACATGCGTGAACACGAGAAAAATATACTCCATTCGTACATTTTTTTTTTTGTACGCAAACTTGCCATAAGGCATATTATATAAACTCATGTAAATGGTTTTCCGTGAGGAACCGGAGCAGGCTCCCGCTCTTAGCGTTGTCGGTGAGCCATTTAGAAAAGTCATCTTCCCTTGTTGTGGTTAGACCCACTTCGCGCAGAATTTTTGTCCTTGATTCCCTTGTCCCTGCACAAGTCCATAGCAGGTGGCGAACATCCACTTCTGCAGCTGGTGTGGAACACTTTGGGCATGTGGTTGGTCCGATTTCAGCTTGCGATTCCCATCGGCATTTTACCGACGGGGTAAGGGCCGCCCCAGCTCTTATCCTTCTAAGGGAAACCTCCTCCAATCTTGTTAAGTTACGAGGGAGTGGGAATGTACACGGGGGAATGAGGGCACGTGTACTTTTCCTTAAAGAGGATGCTAAAATGGAAACAGCGGAGCGGGCATCGAAAGGGAGCCTGGTGGGGGGCGCATTAGTGTGTGGAACTTCGTGTGTGAGGTGGTCAACTTTTCTCTGCTCAGCGTTCTCAGCATTGTCTTGTGTCCAATGTATCTGGATGCTTATCTTCGTTTTTTTATTGAGTGCGTGGATTTCCTGGGTAACAAATAGCGTCTTCGTCACTTTCTTTAGTTGTTTTATGGCGGCTAAGGAGTCTGTATAGATGTGGGCTTCTGTTATCGAATCTATTTTATTTATGGCCTCCATAGCATCGCGGATTGCATAGAGTTCCATCACAAGCGGGTCCGCGTATTCTAAAAGATACTCTTTATGTACCTTTAGTTCGCTGTGTGTTGGACTAGTAGCTGCTGTTCTACCGCCATTTTCTATAATTGATGCGTCCGTATATGCAATTAAGGTACCTGGAAGTGCATCAACCTGAGGTCGAGATGCCAGCTTTTCTTTGCGACAAAGCCGAGTGGTCTTGTTTGTCGTGATAGTAGTGAATTCCCAAGGAGGGGGGTCAGCCATTGGTGGTGTTCGAACTGCCACTTCGTTGTACAAGGATGCTATGGGATGCTCATCTAAATTTTTTAAGACACGAATAGTGGCTGTCACTGTCGTTGTAAAAAAGAAGAGTTCCAAAGCTGTTATATACGGTTCCTTCATATCAATGAGGCAGCGCGATTTCCAGAATCAAGCCATGTATCAAGTGCACTTGCAGGTCTGGGCTCCAGGCTGACTGAGACAGTGCGCATTATTAGCCGAAGACAGTGCGTAAGACAGTGGGCAATATTAGATTAAAATCCCATTTTTAACATAAGCTTTACCTCGTCAAACCTGCATCGCGACCTTGAACAATGAGAAACTACCAGCTTGTTGCTTATGGGCGCTGCGTCGAAGCTGCGCTTTGGAATGGCACGCAGTTATTTTTCCATGATGTGTTTATCAAAAGGTGGTTTTGTTTACCACAACGGTCTTACCTAACCCCTTCTCACTAAAAAAATATATATATATTTATCATATTTATAATTTATGAAGATTCGCTAGACAGATTTTGGTTGGCATGGATTCCGGTGTCCTCCGAAATAGCGCTAAGATGGTGTTTTTGGTCTTAAAGAAGATCCGTTTCCCGTCACCTGAAGAAATTTTCAAACCTATACACGCAACCTTCTACGCTCCGAGAATGTGTATGAATTCGAGATTTTGGTGGTGGCCCACCTAAATTTGGAAATCTCCGTTTTGACAATAATCGACTAAGTTAGAGACCGATGCTCTTAAAGCCAAATTTTTGGGTACGGATACACATTTTCTACGGACACGTTGTGCGTACCAGTTCTGTACACGCTTTTCCGCACGCGCATGAGCTGTGTAAGCTTACACATTAAAAAGGCTTCCCTTGACCATGCCGTCAACGTACTACGTCTCTGATTAATTGCGGTAACAAAATGTCCCATAGGCCTTATGAAGAACTGTTGCCACATATCGGACCGTTAGGGAACCGCGTAACAAGACGCCATGTTTAATGCTTGAATCGGCTGCGCTGCTGAAGTCGCGCAAGTTGCACCTATTTTGTGCTGAGAGTTTCGTTCTGTTCGCTTGCATCCAGAGCAAAAAATGACGGAATAATAAAGGCCGTAATTTTACACGCTGCCTACATCCCCATTTTATTTCGTAAAGTGATACTGCGTTGCCAAAACTTATCGCGAACGGCAACATCAACGTGGCCACAAAAAGCAGAACAGTCGCTACCGCCATTTAATTTTCCTCGCTACTCCGTCGAATTTCTTACCACACTGCTCGAATAAGCGTCTATGAAATATATTGATATTGTTTTCGATCGTAATAGACGTACACCTGTGATTACGCTGCGTCAGCCGCCCCACGAAACTTTCGAGCCCAGTACAGGCCGGGCTCAACTTGTTACTGCGCCCGATGCTCGGCCTTGATATTTGGCGTTCCATGCTACTGTGCGAACAGGTTTACTCGAAAGTGTTTGATATTGTTTATGTTTTAAAACAGATTATCGGCGCATCTTGTATAACCCAGAGAGAAAAAAAGTTCACAATGGCTTAGCTGTAGTTAAGCCTAGGAGATTGCGAAAGCAAGAGAGGTGAAGTGTCTCCAATGGAAGACGACATCGATGGATGGATGAAATATAGGAGCATCCTCTTTGAAACGGGGTGGTAGCAGTTGCTATCATGCTCCTGTTACGTGTCTCGAGTTGCACAGGCAGACGCCATGATCAATTCGGTGAATGTACAGGGTCGTCCACTTCTAGCTATAACACGGTCACTGATTTCAAAGCAACATTGCGCCCGACGTAGGCATATATCGATGCAAAGCGATGCGAGCACAGAAGGACCCGGGCGTGTTGCTTCACATGGTCTGCCACTAAGCTATATTGCTTGGCCGAGTCGGACGTAATGACGCTTTGAAAGCAGTGACCGTGTTATAGCTAGAAGTGGACGAGGCTGTACGTATAGCACAGACTGCGCTAGGAAAACCGGAAAACCCCGCGGAGGTCGCTATATGGCAGCACTTTTGCATAAGGTCTGTTGTTATAGTGCCATTGAAGTATGGTAGGGTTTTAATTCATTTAAACCGGGTAGTACGTGCGAAAGCTCTTGGGCCCATATGGTAGCTGAGGGAGGCGACGACGAAGTTCACTGCGCGTCAGTGTGTTGTAGTTTGCACGCGAGGCAATGGGATGCGCTGTTTTCGAAAGATGGTGCCGTCTTACTTTTCGCTGGCGCATTCAGAGGTATTGCATCTTAATTGGTATTTTCCCTTAGCTACATTTTTTTATTTTGAACAAGAAATAAAAAATTAAAGATGTGTTAAGCAGAACGTTCTTTACTCGCCCCCCACGAGAAAATCTCGGTCTTGAATACGCTACGGCTTTTTTTCCTTTACTGCGGAGGCAACAAAAGCGCTAGGTGATTTTGCTGGGCTGTGTCCGGGGAGCAGCGTTGAACCAGTGATAATGTGCAAAGACACTGTTTGAATTGCCCGCGCCTGAACACATGGATTGTGACGTCACAATCTGGTAGGCTCATGAGGCGTCAGGCGCGAATACTTGCTAGCCTCTGATAATGTATAGCAGTGCTTTTGCACAATTAATTTTTTTTCTTGTGGTACGAAATAATTACTGCAGGCAAAGTGGAATAACTCTTCCTATACTAATTTCGTATATCAGCTAATTAAATATTTCCTACATCAGTGACAGCGAGCAGCACAGCAGCACACTGTGGAGAAATAGCTACGGCTTTTCACATGGTGTGGCATGCCAATTAAATCCCTTTATCGATAAACTTCCTAATTCCAATTTGGAGCAGTGGGAGGCCATTCTGCACAGCGAGGACCCCGACCAACAACGAGGACTGGTTCGCAGGGCCCACGCTGCGGCGCAGGCCACTGAGCTGCCGGAATAGGCGGACCACCCACAACTCCGAGAACTCCCATGCACTCAATAAAGATTTCAATCAATCAATCAATCAATCAATCAATCAATCAATCAATCAATCAATCAATCAATCAATCAATCAATCAATCAATCAATCAATCAGCACAGCCGCGTCGTATAAGATATCGCATATGCTTTGAGGGTTTGTTTCTTGCGGCTTTGCATGCTGAAGTTTTGTTCACTCACCTGCAAACATAACATATTTATCCTATGTTCTGTTCGTATAGGTGGTAGGAATTCTATATACATAATCAGGGCTGCCCGTACAATAAGTGAATAAGCCAAGAATGCTCAAAAGCAGGAGTCGTGACCAAACATCTAATTTTTGAAAGCCAGAGCAAGTTATCCGAAGCAGACAATGATGAACGAAAGTGAATGCGAACAAACGTTATAATACGTTCTCTAAAACTGTGCTTTCACGTTTGAAGCACGAAACGGCCTAAGCAAAAAGATAAATGGATACAAATAAAACAATGTTAATGACATGTTATTCAGTCTCGTTTATTTAGCCCAAATACAAAGTTTCAGAGCTTTATCAAATCCACTATTGCCAAATGAGGAAGAAATATTGCAAGCACTGTAAGTAAACTTCATCTGAGCGTAATCATCATCGGTCATTGGGCCATGAAAGACAAAGTGGTGATGAGGTGTGGCTAGTCGATAGCTGCTGCTTCGGCTTATCTGACATAGAAAGGTGAATTTGCTGGTGTGCTCCGACTTAATAATTTTGTGATTTTAAGGTACAGCCTTTGTCAAAAGTTCAGAGCACAGAGGGTTGCTTTTAAACCATATATTATGACTTCTTTAACAATTATGAAAGTACTAGCCATTGGAGAGGGTAGGACGAAACATATTCTTGCCTTCAGCAAGTTTGGAAACCTGGGAATTCATTACGAGCGAGGTAGTATGGCTCTGATGTAGACCCCGTGGGCTCAAGACTTTTGACAAAGGGTGTACGGGATATTATACCGAAAACAGCAGGGAAGGATAACTGATTATAATCAAAGTGGATTGTAGGGCGAGTTGGCTGGACATAATGATCGTAATCCTCACCCTTTGAAAACGTGGGAACTTCCGCTCTTTCTTTTCCTGAATTGTCGTCACAGTCAGCTTTACTGGCGAAGGTTCCGGACTTTGACCACTGTAAAGGTCTGAAAAAAGCTGGAAAGTAGTGGGGTAGGAAACCACATGTTAGTGCACATACTCTTACCGTATATTAGAAAGGTAAGGAAAGAATGCAGAGAGCACTGTGGAATCAAAACTGCAGGAATGCGAAAGCCGAGGCTCTCTGGTGCACAGGGGGCTGGATGGTTTGTGGTTTGTGGGGTTTAACGTCCCAAAGCAACTCAGGCTATGAGAGACGCCGTAGTGGAAGACTCCGCAATTTTTGACCACCTGGGGTTCTTTAACGTGCATTAACATCGCACAGCACACGGGCGCCTTGCTTTTCGAAGCTTTTCGCTTCTATCGAAAAGCTGCCGCCGAGGCCGGGATTCGATCCCGTCCTTGGGAACAGTAGTCAAGCGCCGTAACCACTGCACCACCCCGGTGGGCACAGGGTGCATCACGTTTGATATCATTATTATTATCAACTAAATGAACTGCGGATTTTCAGAAAGTAGCAAGGAGAGATAAGAATGCCTTCCTGAACATACAGTGCCAAGCAGTTGAGGACAACAGCCAATTAAGGAACACTGGAGCTCTGTATAAGACAATCAAAGATATCAAAGGAAGCTTCTGTGCTAAGCTGGGTGTGATAAAGGACAAACAAGGCAAGGACCTCACTGAAGCCTCAGAGATAAAGAAGAGGTGGCAGGAATACACAGAAGAACTGTACAAGAAGGACCCGAATGTGCAAACCCAACATAAGACGGTTGTGATTACTGATCTCGAGCCGGGCATCCTGAAGAGTGAAGTTGAATGGGCCTTAGCCAGCCTTGCTAAGAACAAAGCTAGCGGAATTGATGGCATTCCAGCTGAGTTGCTTCAAAACCTCAACCATGACGCTGTTAACATTCTGCATACATTATGTCGGAAGATTTGGACAACCGTGCAGTGGCCACAGGATTGGAAGAGGTCAGTTTATATCCCCATTCCAAAGAAAGGCAGTGCCAAAGATTGTTCCAACTACCGCACGATCGCGCTTATTTCGCATGCTAGCAAGGTGATGTTGAAAATCCTCCAAGGTAGGCTGCAGCAGTATGTGGATTGGGAGCTTCCGGACGTGCAAGCTGGGTTTCGCAAGGGCAGAGGAACTAGAGACCAAATTGCTAACCTTCGCTGGATCATGGAAAAAGCAAGAGAGTTCCAGAAACCCATCTACTTCTGCTTTATTGATTATGCGAAAGCGTTTGACTGCGTAGATCACAGCAGATTGTGGCAAGCTCTCCAAGAGATGGGAGTTCCAATTCACCTCATCTGTCTCCTCAGGAACCTGTATGAAGGGCAAGAGGCCACAGTCAGAACTGGGCTTGGTCTTACTGATTGGTTTCCGATCGAGAAAGGAGTGAGGCAAGGCTGCATACTGTCGCCCTGCCTATTTAACCTATATGCAGAGTGCATCATGAGGAAGGCCGGTCTGGACGAGTCTTCAGCTGGAGTGAAGATTGCTGGAAAACGTATCAACAACCTTAGATATGCGGATGATACCACTTTAATGGCAGAAAGTGAAGTGGAACTCAAGAGACTTCTGATCCGCGTACAAGAAGAGAGTGAGAAGTTTGGGCTTAAACTGAACATTAAAAAGACAAAGATCATGGCGTCTTGCCCTATCAAGTCCTGGAGCATCAAGGGACGTGAAGTGGAAGCTCTGACAGATTTTCTGTTCTTGGGCTCCAAGATTACCTCGGAAGGAGACTGCAGCCATGAAATTAGGAGACACCTGCTTCTGGGAAAGAGAGCAATGGTGAGCCTTGACCACCTAGTAAAGAGCAGAGACATTAGTCTGCCAACCAAGATCCGTATAACTCGTGCTATGGTCTTTCCAGTGGTGATGTATGGATGCGAGAGTTGGACTGTGAAAAAGGCTGACCGCCGAAGAATTGACGCGTTTCAATTGTGGTGGTGGCGAAGACTCTTGAGAGTTCCTTGGACTGCCAGAAGATCAAATCAGTCGATATTGTCGACCATAAACCCTGACTGCTCATTGGAGGGTCAAATTTTAAAGTTAAAGCTCAGCTACTTTGGTCATCTGATGAGAAGAGAGGAGTCGCTGGAGAAAGATTTGATGTTGGGAAAGGTTGAGGGTCGCCGGAGAAGGGGTAGGCAGCGAACGCGTTGGTTAGATGGCATCCTCGAGGCACTGCAGATGAAGTTATGTGATGTTAGGAAGATAGTGAGTGACCGGAAAGCGTGGCGTGACATGGTCCATAGGGTCACGAAGAGTCGGACACGACTGAACGACTAAACTGAACTGAAATGAACTGTCATTATCATTGCTAACGTCATCGTTGTCATAATCACGAACTGTAGTGTCCTTATCATCGGTATTATTATCATCGCAGTAGACAAGAATTAAGATGTGCGTTTCACGATCGCGGGCTTGCCACAGTTGGTTAAAGCGCTCGTGTGGGGATGAAAGGGATGGAGGTTCTATTCCTGGTGAATAAAGGATTTTTACCTTTTCTGATGACGCCATTTTACTGACAGCAATAGTGTGACTGAACGCAGACAGTATGAGCAATTAAAGGCTTTCGCCCTAAAAAGAAATAAAAATCTGATGTGTTTTGTTAAACGGATGGGCGACTAAGGAAACGTTCACATGCCAACCAGTGCGCAGCAAAAAATCGCGATCACGGCATTGACAGATGCTAGTTGGCAAATCACAAAACCGAACACTGATTGGTGGGCAGGTGATTTGACGTCGAGACAACACGTCATATGTTAGATTTGGCACGCGCTGTCTGCTCAGGCTTCGCTTTTACTCAGGGGGTGAGATATGGAAGTCGAACCTTCCTGGACCTTTTGATCACGGGTCAACGTAAGTTTGCTCCCGCAGATACTAAAATTGTTAAGTAAATAAGTAAAATAAGAATGCGAAGGGAGTATATCTGGCTGTTAATTTCCTATCATCGACGAAGGCTTACTCAGAGAAGGCTCAGAGAACAGGAAACTATATAACCGTTGTATTTTAGCGTTCGTCAGGGATCAGGCAGAAACATGGAGGTTAACATAAAGGGTTCAACATAAACTGAGAACCGGCAACGATCTAGACAAAGGAACATATTAAATCGAACTATTAAAGATAAGAAGCAAGTACAGCGTATCAGAGAATAATCGTGAGTGATTGACATCATCATCGAAGTCAATAAGGAAAAATGGCTTTGTCCATTGCCGGTAACGCGATGGTATGGTAACTCATTACGTACAACTGACTGTACTATTAGGGAACGTCAGCGTAGCAAGCGAGCAGAAAGATATATGCGAAAATGAAATTTAAATACATCAGGGAATAAAAAGGTACCGTCTTTGCCATAAGTAACCAGGCTGCTCCGAAGGCTGCCGGAGCAAGCACGTGGCCATGTGGCGGCGTTGCGCTTGCTGTGGCTTATCGGTGCTCGTCAGCTCCGAAGGTACAACAGCTGATGTAACTTCGCACCCTCACTCTCGCCCATTGGATGATAAAAACTAGGCTCGTATGGTGTCCCGGCGGCGGCTTCACGTGTGCAAAGCCTGGTAAATGCCCAGTGAGGGCGCTCAGTATAGAGACGGGGCTATTCGCTCTTTTCATCAACTGCCCTGAAGCAGATATGTCGCGTTTCTCGCTACACAATTATACTTGCTTGTGTTCTGTAATTCGCTGCTGAAACGCACCAGCACAATTGCACTTTCCTGCGTGTTTTATACGCCTGTACATTAAAGAATGATAGCGCATCTCGAAATTTCACTATGCTTTCTCCAAGGTGTCTTGCGTACTGCCACTTTACGGGCCGTGACTCCGGTACAAAGATATAAGAGAACTTGTGTAAAATTTTGTTAGCTCCTTGGGGAGGCTGTGTATAAGTAAGTGAAATGATTGATTCTAACAAATTCTTGCATTTTTTTGTAGGTAAGGTCTGGTTAAAGTACCGAACTATAATGAAACCTTCCTCACGCTTAGCCATTAGATGCACATGATTACTTTCTCGTTCTAGGAACCCTTATTTCAGGGCAACACACTGACTGGCAAACCTAGCAGATATTCGTCCCAGAAACGTGCAACCAGAGCTCACTGTGTCTACTATCACCTGCAGTTCAGTTTTTCGCAGTTGCCGAGAATAGCGAATAGCCCCGTCTCTATACTGAGCGCCCTCGCTGGGCACAACAAGGCTTCGCACACGTGAAACCGCAGCCCGCGCTTCATACGGGCGTAGTTTTTATCATCCAAAGGGCGAGAGTGAGAGTGCGAAGCTGCGTCAGCTGTTGTACCCTCGGAGCTGACCAGCACCGATAAACTACCACAAGCGCAACGCCGCCACACGGCCGCGTGCTTGCTCCGGCAGCCTTCGGAACAGCCTGGTTACTTGTGGCAAAGACGGTACATATTGCATAGGAAAACCTGAGTTCAATAGCTAGCGCATATTTATTTCCTCTGCAGGTGTTGCGTTTAAGGTGGCTATGAATATTATACCTTGTACTTAAAAAGCAGCGACTAATTACAGCTTACAAGAATTTTCTTTCTATCTGATAAATACGACAGAGTGACTCTTCTTAGATTCCTTATTGTTGCAGTCTTGCGCCAATTTCATTTACAAACCTGACAAGCTTTTATAACGACCGATATGAACATTCGTCCACTAACTGAAAAATGTTTCATAACAGTGTGTACATGGCTCCTTTAGTGGGCCCCTAATGCCAGTTAATCTTGTTGGACATCTATAGGTTTCGTCAAATTGGTGTTTTAGACGTTCTTACGTTCTTGATAGGGCACGAAATGAAGCGGATGATGGTATAAGGATCAGCTTGGCTGCCCATTCAAGCATGCTACTCCAAGTCTAAGCCGCCACGCTCATGCGGCTTGGTTAAAACAGGGCTTTATTTGTCGGGTGGTAGCCTATGCTACTGCGTCACAGTCCTAATTGCAATGCCTCAAATGCAATGTGTCCCCCATTATTTATTTCAAACACTGTTCATCCAACATTTATGGTATTCGCATATACTATATCCACATTCCTGGCTGTCTGAAACTACACTTTCTTGTACTCTCGCTGTACCATGTACTTCGAGCACATAGTGAACAGAAGCACATCTGCCGAAACTATCAGCTTTTGAAGCAAATGTCAGCCACGTTAAAAATCCCCTTGTGGTAGAAACTACTCCGCAGTCCTCCACTACGGCTACTCTTCTCTATTTCCCCTTCCACTCTCATTTTCCTCCCTTCACTCACGGCGAAGCTCAGGTGTCCACAGAACATATGTGACAGATACACACTACTTTCGTTTCCTGTGAACTAATTATTATTATAAGAGGGTTCCGTGTGCCGCGGGATGTCAGAGCGCGTTAAATATCCCCAGGTGGTTGAAATAACTCCTAAGCCCTCCTCTACGGCTCCCCTTGTTTCTTTCCATTTCCACTACCACCTTATCGTTTTTTACAGCGCTCAGGTGTCCATAAAACACGTGTATAGATACAGCGCCTTCCCTCTCCTATCAACCAATGATAGGAAAAATTAAGAAAAGACCGCGGATTGAAAAAACGGCGCTGCAGAAGCTATTTCTGCAACACTGACAGCTTTCCCTCTATCACTAGATTTAAGGCATGCTGAAACTCCCAATTTTGTTGTCATTTATAGCACCAACGCTGAATAAAAAGCTCATGATCACCTAACGTGAAAGAAAAGAGAAAGCATTTAATATTTATTCGTGTGTGGTCCGACATTCTTAACGTCCGAAATTAGCCACAGCCTGATTATCATCCTTGCAGTTTGTGGGCCCAGAGTTGAGAATAACAAGAGCGTCACTGGCACCTCTAGAACAAGGCTACACCAGAGGAAGCACTTAGAGGAAATCAAGGTTTCCTTAAGTTGATATGTATAACTTTAATGAGATCCCAACAAACGACGGTTTAATGCGTCGTGACGCTGGCCAAGCGTCGACCCGTGGTTATAATCCTACTCTGCATTATCTCATTTTGGCCCGTTTGTAGTGGGCCGTGAGGCTTGTACTTCTCGAGCGAACCCCGGGCCTGCTGGACGGCCTATAGTTGACTGTCCTTGTCTGTACATTGCACAGCACTTTGATCTTCGGGTAGGTTACAATAGTAGATAATCGATCCCTGTGGCCATTTGAGTGCTCCCCTGAGAAACCTAGTGCGGACATAGGCAACCTGTGTAACTGATATAAAGATTTTGTTTCCGTCTACCAAACGTTATTCAGTGGCGTAAGGGTAGTGTGTCTGTTTAGTGACCGAAGGGTCAAAGGTAGCGTTGGACCGTTCGATTATCAAATGTCCTTAAATAACTTCACCACGTACAGCTTCATGTCGATGTCGCAATCTCATTCTACCAACTAGGTTTTTTTAAGAACCCCAAACGGCGCCTATAGCGCCAAACGGGACAGTTTAAGCTTTCGCGTTAAAAGCTGGTTAAGGAAGGCATGATTTCCGCTGAGCACCGCTGGCGCGATGCTTTAGAATTCGCCCGAGATCACATTGAAGTGGAGTATACAGGGTGTTCAGTATTTATGTGCTCGAGTTGTAAAAAAATTCTCCTGCAGAAAGTACCTGACTATTCAGACTCAAACACCGATCACAATGTAACTTCTGACGGAATACGCGTTTAGATGATCTAATGTAACGTATACTTGCCTGCATTTTCCGCATCGGCGAAACATTGCCCTATTAGCCTGCGGCTGAACGTGTCGTCATGGCGAGCAGACCAGCCGATTCGACAGGCTGCGCCATCTGGAAAACTGCAAGGCCGGCCTCGCCTTATGCAGGATATTGGTCGCATTGCACTTCGAGCTATGATGCAGCCTGTACAACCCTCTTATCTGCTCGCCACGAAGAAACATTCCGTCGCAGGCGACTGAAGTTTTTCGCTGATTCCGAAGAATGCCGACAAGGTCAGACGTTAAACTCCTTGATCTTATCCAGAAACATAAACCATCAAAACGTTTCTTGTGGTCTGCGTTGAAGCCCGAAGAGTCCAGTTTGCGCAGGAGAATTTTCCCAACTTGGACGGATAAACGTGGAATACCGTGTATGTTTAACAGATACATGGCTGTAATATTTAAGGACCTCACACACGAGCTGAGCATGGCGTATAGCGCTAATGGGCCCTGAGTAAGTATTTCACTTATTGTGAACATCTGCAGCCATTCAGATTTTTCGGAACCAACGTAGAACAGTCGTATATGATAATACGAAACAGTTTCTATCCTTGCTGCACATGCGCAATAAACCTTCCGTATTTACCCTGCAGTACTGCAGGATCAAATGTGTTCATCATGTCGAGGATGCCGCACATCTGAAACGTTTCCACATTATCAGATGCCCTTCGCCTGTCGTTGCACTTCTGATTCATTGCGAATAGGGAAGGAGTTCATTGCGCTCCTAAACGACATATCTAAATATATTTTCTTTAACAGAGGCATTTCTAGACAATCAATAAATATGCAAAGCTGCCGGCACATGTCTGATGAACAGAGAGTTCAACTCACCAAAGATCTTCGCTTTATCCAGGACAACTTCTTGGCCTTCTTCGTCGGTTCTGGTGATTGGCGGCTGGACGCAGACTCGTAAGGACTCGTTTCGCCCGTCGGCAAGATCTGTTGTAAGGAGCAAGTAAAAAGTGCTCAAGTTACTTTTTAGCAATGTAGGTTTTCCTGTTTAGCTGTAAAAACAGTCTTCGGTTGTCCAAGGTCTAAAACCCGGTGCGAAAAAGAGCGAGGCAGAGGTAAGGCGAGGCGGTTAACCCTATGTTTTGTCTAGTTGCCTATCCTGCGTGGTATAAAATTGAAGGGCGTAGAAAAACTACGTGAGACACTTAAGCTTGCCTTTTTGGGGGGTATGACGCGTTAGCGTGGCCGAACACCCGACATTAAAACCCGGCTTGAACCATGCCGTATGAACTGTGCCTGCATGACACCGGTGCAGTGTGCCCAACTCGATAGACACTAGCACTGGAAAGTTTATTCTCATTCCACCTTCCAACTTCAAATGAGGAAACCGAGTAGGCAGCTCTTTCCAACTTTCTCTTATGTGGCGCCGTAAAGTCGCCCCAATCATCCAACAGTCAAGGCATGGCCAAGCGAACCACCACTTGCGAGTACCATGCCCGTGATATTTTTTCTTACGACGGTGACGCCCGATGTTCTGACAGGACGTTTACCGCTATGGCATTATAATGTGAAAGAGAAAAGTACAAGTCGCAGAGAACTGCAGCAGTGTCCTGAGCACTACCCGCGGCCGCGACCTTTGACCTCAACGGAAAAAGAGCATCCGCTTTTCGACATCAACCGTAAAGCGAAATATATATACAGCGAAGCGGCACTGCTTAACGGGCATGGTGCGAGTCCTGGGACAGGGACACCTTCGATGGTGTAAAAGGTTTGAGTGATACCAATGCATGAAAAGCTGACCAAGAAAGTAGAAGACAGAGCCGAGAATCGTGGTAGCTTTGCTCGGATTATATTTCTGGAAAGTGCCCTTAGGCTTTTTTGTTTGGATTTCGGGACCCATCTCAAGTAGCCTGAGGTCGCGATATTGAAACTCCCCTGCAATGCACCGCGGTCACATCGCTGCAAGTGACAACTCCCTGTTCCTATCAACCAACTGCCGTTTGTTTTTGTCCTACCTCTTTCTTTTAGGCCCATGCTGGCCGCATTATGATTAAAGAAGGAAGTATGCACATGACGAGATTCAAAGAGGCAACGCATTCCACTCGTCACCTCGATCCGACAGGCAACACTTATGCGTTGTGTTTATATGAGCAGGAAAGAAAAAGCCTTCATTTACTCGGTTTGTCTTGCTCATATCTTGAACAGGACCGGCGGCGTCCTCTTCTCGCCGTAAAGTCGCTCGTATCGTGTGTGATCAGAGTTCTTTCCGGAGAGTAGCCCGTGACATTTGGTGTGCTTCTTGTCCTGTACTTTGCTGAATAATGAAAATAAAACAGTATTTTGTTTGCCTTATAGACAGCACTTGTAATGCACGCGATAGTCCATTCTCTCGGAAAAATGAGTGATATTTGGCCATTTTTGTTTAGGTAATTCAGAAAATTCGCGCTTTCTTACCGCGCGTTCGGTGTTGAAAGACGGTAGTGAAGGCCGTGACATTACACTTTCACAAGTAGTTGTTCATGAATGTAATTGTATTTACTTTCACTCACTCCACCAACTATTTCAGGGCGATATGTGAGGACGGCTGGCCGCCAGCTCTAGTTAAGGCTGCGTGGTAAAAAATAAAAAGCTGGGTTACGAATCCACTTCAGATTTAATGCATACACTAATCAAGGAGAGAAATTCGGAACGTAAATCAGAAATAATCTAGTATTGTGCACTTAAACTTCAGGACTAAGACCAGCGTAGGTTCAATTCAACGACCATATTTAGGCACTCGTAAGTTTATTTTGACGATGGAACGTCATTTATAGACTCGGAAGAACAAAATATTTTGCAGGTGCATTATTGTACAGGAAGTCCAAAACAAGCTTAAAAGTACAAAGATAAGATAAATGTGAGTGTCAAAGCGCATGTTATACAGCTGAGAAGTGCTTAGGGGGAAAAGTGGCGCCAGATATAGCGCTGTATTTTCAGGCCAGCTGAAAGACATTTATAAGGACGCAATCTATAGAAAAATAATTGAATAATGATAATGACTGCACAGGTTTCCCCCAAAGGCAGCCTGCGACTTCAAAGAAAAGCTGCTCAGGTTCGGAAGAAATCCTGAACGTTACGTATCCCGCCCTAGTCCGCGGATCAAGACTGAGACCCCCATCTAAAATTGATAGTCGCCCTGTCTATCCTCTGCTCCCAGCAAGTGAAATAATAGAGCAGGTCGTATTCGTCAATAGCATCACAAGAGCGTTGTTGGGTGGACGCGTTTAGGGGAATCGGACGAAGGACGAAATATTTGAAGTGGAATAGAAATTATTCTTTCACTGTCCCCACTAGCATAGTATCGACAGCGCCTATTCCGAAAATATTCGGGGTTTATTAACAGTATCAGTTCAAATTTTAATTAAGCGAAGACAATTTCACAAGCCCAGAGCAGATTTAGGAAATCTGTAATGCTACGCATGGGTCGATTTTCATAACCAACAATTCCTTTCCTGCAAATCTAGTCTGTTTTAGGTGCTTTTGTGAATGCATATGTAACGTTAAATCTTGTGGAGTATATAATATAAAAGAACACAACAGATGTAGTGATATGAAAATAATTTACGTGAAAGTAATGATTTGCGTACAGCAGAAAAGCTCGATGCTAGATCACATATCGCAGGAGTATATTAGCCCTACCGGCGACATGCGAGTGGGCTGGGGACTGGTTATGATTGCCTCACCGATCTTATCCTAGAATCGTTTTCGAAAGTTTATCAAAGGCTACGCTGAACGACAGCTTTTTTACAAAAACAAGTATTAGCAAATGCCTACAACGATTCAAGGAAGATGTAGTTTGGCAGCGAACGGCCGTTCTTTACATCCTTTGTTTCCGCGTTTTTAAGCAAAATGCCTTCAAACATGAAAATTCATCAGAGGTTTTCTGTTAGCGCATATGTAACGGTAGAGCTTGTGGGGCTCGTGTTTTTTCTCGGCTTCACTAGACAGTTGAAGCATTTTCTACAAACGGAATGTTTTCCGAATGCTAATTTACTAGTCAGTATGTAAGCGACTCCAGTTTCCTACTTGTGTGCGAAATGAGCTGAGCAGAAGCCATATATGGTTTATGTTATATATTTACAGGTATAGGTAGATATGTTCGTTGAAGCTACTCACGTATTTTTTTCAGCATTTAATTACTTGATAACCAAAAGTGATCCTTTCTGCAGGTTACAACAAAGTCAGGCATAAGACAAGATTGAATCCCTAGAAGTGACTACTATAAATGATCCATTTGATCAATATTACGTTCAATACAGTAATCTAAAGCAAAGCTACGTAATGTGCGCCTAGCCAGCAGAACAATAAAGGCCAAAAATAAAAGCTGAAATAAAAATATTCACTCACTTCATCCCTTGACGTATTCAGCTCAGGATCACCTTTGAGGTGCTTTTCTTTTGTTTTAGGCGTCTCTATCTGCTCAGAAAGAAAATTAAGAAGTGTTTTTTAGATTGTGCTTGCCAGTGAACACACCGAAGTGTATCGTTTTGTAACAAGCGTTTCGTTTTGGGTTAAAGGATTTAACTTCCAAAAGTGGATTTGGCTATGATGGACGCCGTAGTGAATGGCTTCCAAAATTTTGACCATCTGGAGTTTGTTAACTTGCACGTACTCTGCATAGCGACATTTTCTTTGAACGTTTTGCCCCTTCGACGTTCCTAAGCGCTTACGACGGCTCAAGCGTAGGACACGGGAACTAATCTCGGCCGAAGCCGCTTTTGATGGAGGAAAAAGCAAGGTTTTCGATCGTGTTCTTTGCGATGTCAGTGGACGTATAAAGAAGCCCGCGTGGTCGAAAGTTCCGTAGCCGTCCACTGCGGAGCCCCTCATAGCCTGAGTCGATTTGGGGCGTTAAACCACATACACGAAACTAAATCGGTCGTTTATATTTCTGCTAATGGCTGAAATAATGGAGGCACTATGACGGGGGTATGAGCCGCAGCATTTGTTACCAGTGCTTTTTAAGACATGCGAGTTGCCAATAGTACAGATTAGAGTTCGGTAGGATAAGTTTATCAGTGAGCTCAGTATTGAAGAAAAACGCTACCTAGATGCCGAAAAATTACATGTACAGAGTGTGTAGCAATTAATGTGGATTACTCTCTTGTCAGTCCGTGAGGCGCTCCTGGAAAGCTTCGAACCCTGAAAAAAAGCACAATATTAATTTTCACAGTTCATAGCGCAATCAATTCGATAAGTTTAGAACAGATGAAAATCGACATATTTGGCGTCAACATCCCTAAATTCATAGAATACTTTAGAGCAACCCTGGGTTTAGCAGCCCACAGACCTAATTATTAACGGTAATAAATGAGGAGGATGTGTATAGTTGGTAATTTCACAGCTCTGAATACTGATCAAGATAAATGCCAGGTGGCTGCGTCTATTTAATCTCAGGACTTAAATAAACTTCCAGACAAAGCTAGACAGTTTTGAACGCCGCTCTGTACTAATTAATATGGGTGCTGCTAATAAATAAATCAATACCGGCACCCTAACGCGATATGTTTTTGCAATCTTCATCTGCAACGAAACCATCATATGCTGTTGAAGCGAAGCCTCATAGAAGGAGCATGCTTTTTTATCTCACCATGCTGTGGTCAGGGGACGACGCACTTCCTGCGCCGTGAGCCTCACCCACCTGCTTCGGGGATTTCCCTCCGTTTTGAGTGTGATGTTTGACCATGACAGCACGTCCCAGTCTTGCTTTCACGAAGTATTGCGGGGAGTGCCAAATCATCAGCCTACTTCTTCTTTCTTTACAGGTGACAATCGCTCGGTCACTGTTAGCGTCACTGTTAGCGCACACGTGAAGTTCACGTGTGAGGCTTAAAAAAGACGGTCCTTGGGGCCTTTTTATAACATTTGTTGTACCCGCTTTGATACACCATTGACTAGAAAGGGCAGATAGGGCTACAAAAGCGACGAGAATAGCGGGATTTACTGTCCTTTGGTGTTTTTCTGTCTTCGTTTGGTTGTTAAACCTTTATAATCCAAGAAAGAAACAGTCCCTAGAGCCAGTCCCTGGAGCCGTCGACTGGAGCGATTCACTGGGGTGTCCAATGGCACAGGGCTGGCGCGACGTCTTTCAGATGGAGACTCTTGCGTAGGCGATCGTACCCAGCAGCTCCACCAGAATGTCACGTACAAGGTAATTGAGGATACCAAGAATAGCAAGGTGTTAGCCCAGACACAACGGCAGCGAGCAGAACAGACGCAAACGCGCAAGCGACACTACGTCGTCCTTTCAACTTTGTCCTCCTTCACTCAGTCATGCGCCACCTGGCAACGCTAGGTGGCAATATGTATTAGTTTTTTTCATCTCATATCTAACAGCATTAATCCTTTTCTACTGGATTCATGTGTGGCCAATCCCCCTCGTGGGTATGTGCCATTATCTCAGGGCATAACAACACCAACTACCTAGCAGCGTTGAGCTGTTCTTAGATAGATAGATGGATTTATTGAAAGGAAAAGGCAGAGAGGTTAGCCGGAATAATTCAAATCTGGCCTGCTACTCTGCACTGGGGAAGGGGAAGGAGAGAAGAAAGAAGGTCATGATGGGTGACGATGTGGGAGAAGGCATATGAAATATATATACAGACACAGCAGCTTGCTTTACAAGCGCGAATCAAATCCGCTGGCGCTCAAATAACGGCAAAGAGCACGCACTGCCTGGACGCCCTTCCCCTTGTCCTGCCAAGCACCCAGCAGCAGTTCCTCCGACAGAGGCCTCTTGTCTAAACGCTTCAAGGAAGCAGCTAGCACATTTCTTTCGTTCGCATACTCTGGGCACACCAATAATACATGGCCCACAGTCTCTGGGATGCCACAAGTTGAACATTCCGGTGAGTCCATCTGTCCAATTAAATGCAAGTACTTGCGCGTGAACGCCGCGTTTAAACGAAGTCTGTGTATCAAGCATGCCTGATGACGCGGAATATCACGCGGAACATTAAATTTAAATGTTCGATCGAGCCTTCTTAGACTGATGTGTCGGGCGTCTGGTTGAGCCCAGTAAGCTGCTGTAGCAATATTCATACAACTCTTTAGAAGACACGTCGTATCCGCTCTTGAAAAAGGCACAGCTGTTTGGAAGCCATTGATGCGTGCGCTTTTCGCTTCAACATCGAGAGAGGTAGCGTGTGTGATCTCGATGTGCGCTAACGTGGCTAGGTATTGGGCGGCTGGTCTGTTGTTCGATTTCCCCTGCGTCTTTGCGTCTTTTGCAGCGTAGCAACGCTCGCGGTGAAATTGTAATCCTAAATTCATTTCTATGTTGTCTCCCGACCAGGGGAGCTCCCCCTGGTCGGCTTTATTCTCCCTCAGGGTCTGCCACAGGAAGCTTTCCAACGCTCCGGCGTTCGAAGCATTCCTGTAGCGTTGGTGCCTAAGGATGGTGACGTCTTCAAAATCGCCAACCTTGGAGCTGTTTGAGCTATCCTGCAGGCAGCCTCTTGCCTGCATGATACAATTACGGAAGTGAGGCTGTTCGGACGTGGCTGCATACTGTACCGATCAACAGACCTTGATTGCGTTAAGGGTTTCCTGAAATTCACTTCATTTGGATCTCTTCTGGTGAGAAGTTCTATCCCTTCTCATCTTGCTTGCTCAAAAGGAATGGTCCGAAGAGTAGACGCTTCTTTGCTAAGAATCCTGACCTTCTCTGTGCGGCTGCTGTTGTTGCGGTATATCTATGCAGCCGGGACGTTATTAACATGCGGGTCCCAACCGAGTCAGTAATTTCCACATTTGCCGGAAACTTGATACCCTTCAGAGGTAAAGGCATGGATTTTGATCTTTCGTGTTGATGCTCTTCCATCTAAGCCACAACATAGCACCAATTGATGGTGGTATGGTCATAGCCCACGTGGTTGCAAGTCCACCTTGCGGTGTTGCACATGCGGCGATGGTCATTTTCGTCATCATGGCCAGACAAATGGTGCTCTGCGGTGGAGCCCATGCAACGAATCCCTAGGATTACTCATCACGAACTCAGGAATTACTAAATTCTAAATGGGATAGGACGAAAACGATGTTCACGACGTGTTAGCGATAACAGAAGTTAGAGAGATTACATGGCAATGTATGTGTGTCAGCCCAATAAGGTGGGCAACTAGATGAAAAAAATTCAAAGGCAATAATGACTGTTGTGGAGGCCTCTATGGCTAAAATGGTGGACGCAATAGTTACTACTGCCTTAGAGTGTTTTACTAACTTTCTGGCAGTTCCACTTACAAAATCCTGCCAAACTGAAACGGCCCCTTTAATGTTAAACACGCCTTTTGAAATGTATTAGCCTCAAGAAAGAACTACTGTTGATTTTCCTCACAGGCCTACTCCTCCAGGTGAGGGTGTAATCATTAGTGACGCAGAGATGGCGGGGTCAGATGCAAGAATTGTAAAACGTAGCGGTTCTCCCATGTACAACGCTTCTTCTCCGCAGTCCCAGCCAAAATAAAAGAAGCATCAGCTTGACCCTAAGCCAAAGGAAAGTATTCTGGCGCAGCCAGCTGTGGCTGCACAGATTTCGCAATCATAGATGTGCTAAAAGTTATCAAGTGGAACTGTCGATCGATTTTATAAGCTTCAACAGATTTTCTTTACATTTCTTGAAACTGTAATCCAAGCGTAATTATTTTGCATGAAACTTGGTTTATAATACTTAAGACAAAATTGAATTTTGAAAGTTATATGCAATACAGCACAACACGCCACACCCGTAACAAACACGAAATGACTATCTTGATGCCGCGATGCCGAACAAAACCATAATTTTGTTCCTTTTTTTCACGCACCATTTCCGAATGAAACCGACTGCCAAGCGATTTTGCCAACCTGGTATCTTCAGAAACTTTCTTGTCTGCTGTCACATCTCCAGTATCGAAGTAGCGCGTCTAGTACATATACAGTCAAAACTCGATTTAACGAAACCCGATTTAACGAAAATCTCGATTTAACGAAAATCTCGATTTAACGAAGGTATCCTAATTCCCCCTCAGACACCCATAGGGTTCAATGCTTTGACTAACCCGAAATAACGAAATCGATTCCGTGATTTGTCCCGATTTAACGAACCTTTTTTCGAGAAATAAAGGTGAAAAAGTGTTAATTTTTGGTCTATTTTGTAGACAGCACCCCAAAATTAGAATTTTAGTAAGAATTGTTGTTGTTTCTTTTCATACGCGCTAGCGGCGCCGGTCGTGGTGTTGGCGCTACCCACTCGAAAGTAGCGCGGGGGGTCATGACGATGACCATACGGACCCCCAAAGATTGCGCTAGTTGTATGATTACCAACTTTGGCGCCAATTTGTCATTAGCTGTGTGGCTTGCCGTCCCGTCGGCGGTATTTAGGGAAGATTGTTGCGCCGCTAGCCGAACCGTCCTTTGGGTCGGTGCTACCGGCGTGAATTCGTCACGCGCGAGTGCGACGAAAAGGGAAAATGGTACGTGCTAACCGTTACAACCGCGATAAGCTGGTACGGTTTATGCGGATGCAAAATGCATTATGTTCAATGGGTGCTCAGTCGGGGACTTGACTTTACTGCTTTTAAAACGAAAGTACTGTTTAAGCGGGTATGTTTTAACGAGGTTTTACTGTAATCGAATGTACTGAATTATGTGCCCAAGAAATGCCTCATTCAATTTAACGAAGTTCTCGATTTAACGAAATAATTCACGGCTCCCCTCAACTTCGTTAAATCGAGTTTTAACTGTAGTGTATATCGGTTTCTTCGTTTTATTCTGTTCACCCCGTCTACTTGACGTCGGATGATTTGGCGATTTTCTTTGCTTCCTGTTAGTTTTAATGAATTGTCATCGTACTGAAGTCCCCCTTTGTTGCTGTCCTTTTGTTGTTAGTACTTTGTAATTCTTTTGAACGTTTTTCACTCCTGCCTGGACCGCCAAAGGGCAGTTGTGAGTATGTATGAAATAAATAAATAACAGCTGATAACTATTCCCTTTTACAAAATTACCGCTCATTCCGACAAGATCAACACTATAATGATATCGGTTTAATTACACCCGTTTCTTCGAAATTCTGTCACAGGGCAAATATTTCTTTCCAGCTATTTTCCCTGGATGTTGAGTTAATGGCTCTTGACTTTAAAATTCCACTGCGCGGTCCGTTTTCATTAGTGAATGCTTATTTCCCTTGCGATGTAGAAGATACTAGACCTCTAGATCTTGTATTATTTAATTGTCGGAAGTCTGTTTTTTTTTTAGCTGCTGAATTTATCCGGATATGTCGAGGGACTACAATACCGATATCTGCGGCAAGCGTCTTTAGGATACGGTAAAAAATTGTAGCAGTCCTGACGAAGATGAACAGGATAGCAGAATACATTGATAAATGTTCACAAAGACTCGTGTAGGCCGCGCAGCCGTTGACCAGCAGAGCTTCTGCCTTGTCGGCTTTTTCAGCACTCAGTCGAACCACGGTCGTACCAAATTGAAGCAGGTGCTAGATACGCCTACCCTAACGACGCATCTTCACCGCTGGAGCCTCGCCGGACCCTTCGCCTTACTTCTCTCTCTCCCAATCAAGTGAGAATGCAGCTGACTACTGAGCAGTCACGTCGATCCTAAGTCGATGCAGCACACCCACAATATATTAGAGCTTAACATTTCCGCTGGTAGTTCAGCGTTTGTTTTTAGGAGGTACCAGCGCATGTATGTATTAGTTTCTCCCAGATAGCTGCCGCATCATCACTGCTTTCGCTTCTACACAAAAAGGTACCTTAATTTTATGCTACAGGCCTCCGTATCGGCAGGAGTTGAAAAAAAAAAAATAAAATACTGGTGCCCCGAACGTCGGAACTTCTCGCAGCGACGCATAAACAGCGGTAACCCGTATCCAGGAAGGACTTTTGAAAGCAGCCGCTATACGGCCTTCAGTGGTGCCCCTATATTCGGTGCACGGGGCGTATAGTAACCAATTATTTTTTGTAATTGTTAAGTTACTTTTAGGGGCCTAAACTGACAACAAAAATGTCTAATTGAGAGAAAATAATTGTAATAATTTACTTTCTGTAACATGTGCAATACTCCTGCACAAACACTTTGAAGTGAAACCCCTAATATTTAAGACAATGCAACATACCCTAGTACGAGAGTCAACAGTGAAATTAGATTCATGCTAATAAGGCAACTACTGCTGAAAGTGATACCAAAATGTTTATGTGGATCTTTGTATATTTCTTTGTGCAATCGGTTCGCACTGCGAAGCAGAGGGCAGTGACTCACAGGAAGTCAAATCTCCGACTTGGGTTTTTTATAACAGAAACTATGCAATGGTCAGAGCAAATCTAGTCTCTGTGCCCCTGCTGCAGTGCGAGCATCATCTGTAGAGCTGAGTAGCTGTGTAAATATTTCGCTGCCTTTATGTGGCAGGGCAGTGCTCAAGCACTCTGGAAATGTGCTGACAGTTGTGCGTGATGGGATATGTGATGGTGAACAGAGTTTAAGAGGGTAACGGAGCTTGTTATGAGGTGCAACGCCGACGACGACGACGACGGCGCGAAACCCAGGAACGAGCGCCGAAAAGCTGCGCTCTAAAACATAGGGCGGTGGAGCGCCTTCGTGGTTTTTCTGATTCCGCTGCGCTGCAGCCCGCGGCTCAGCAGACGACCGTTCGCCGGAGTGGAGCGTGATGCTGGCCTCATTATTTAGTTGTACTACATGCGCGCTTCTTCGTACTTCCACCTTCTTGGCTGGCGATAACATGCGTATACCTTGACGACAGCTCTTTCACAGCTCGCGGAGTGGCTTCTCCAATTTTTCATTTGTTGGCAATTAACTGCGCGTGAATCAGGGTAGAACGCGCAAAAGTTGTATTTGCTTATGAAGGGTTCTTGTTTCTGCGTTATATCTAGCTACTCCTGTCGACCCTTCTATTAGTGATCGTGTTCAGTATCCTCAAGTACATGACGACCTGCGAATGTTGGGGATTCAGCGTATGTTACTGACATTTCTGCAAAGTATTTCGTACAGTTTACGCTGTATAAACAGTCAGGGTCCATTTTGATTGCTTACACTCACCTTCCTGCTCTCAAGAGAATGGAAAGAGTACCCATGTTGGCAGAAAACAAGCGGGTAACGAATGCTTTTAAACAACGCGAGGTCATGTCTCAAATGCTTCAGATTAGGCGACGTGCTATTCAGCCTGTCCCTGGCTGTTTGGCTCCTCGCTTCCTGTCGGGCGGACTAATATATTCGTCACCGCCGCGAGGCTAATAGTCAATATATGGGATTGCCTCTATATGCATTGCTGTTGCCATTGGGCTGCGGACATTTCAGCTTTCGTTTGGGGATTAGGCAGCCGTACACCTTCTCAATATATACGTAAGGCATCCCTGACAGCAATGAGCTTATACGTTTTCACCGTCACCTTTAAGTTGCCCAGCAAAAATACATGCGATGACAATGCAACGGCGTGGAAAGGGGACATATATGCACGACTATGTTCTTAAAATTTAATGAGTGACCTCTAGAGAACAGATAGCGACACTTTCGATAACGACGCAAACTCGTAATACGGGCCCAGGTCAGGACGTTTGCGTACGAAACTTTATATATACCGCATGAAGATATATTGCCAGCATTCTCACGTTAGACTCCGTCTCTCTCTCACTGTGTGCATTGCGTTAATATTTTATTATGAATATGTACATACAAGAACAATATCCAGCGGGCCGCAGGAGTGTCAGAACAGGTGTCTTCGGCTTGGCTCCCTGCACACATTATTTCGAAGAAAAATGACATCGTTTGCAGACTGAGGATAATGCGAAAAGGTTTGGTCACCATCGCGAAATACACGTTTAGGTTTGAAAAATTTAGTTCCGTAGCGTATAATAAAACTAATGCGAACAGCCTCTAAAAACAAAAACCTGATGCAGACATGCGCTTTGCTAAAGGTGACAAGTAGTAATCTAGAGCCCACTTTCCAAATCTTTTCTGGCGACTTACGCTAATCTCAGCCACCTCAGTGCACCGCATTCCAAGTCGCGGTACTAAGCACTCAGGATTAAGCGGTGATACATTTAATATCGCCAGCATGCTTTGAGCACAATAGCAGTAGCTTTTGTTAGCGACCGGAGACTATTTGCGTGTAATAAAGTTCTTTCTCAATGCCAAGCCAGCCTCCCATAGTTGGGTTATCTACAGCCAATTCATGCGCGAATAAGTAGCACTGGAGTGCATGTTTCCAAACGTCATAAGAATATGATAGAGAACGATAGAAACATATGGTACTGCACCATGACAGTCGCAATGTCTTCTGTAGTTCTCACAACAGCGCGCACTGCACTGAACCACACTAAACTGCATTAAATGCGATTAGTATAGCCAAAAGATCGCTGCCACGAGTACAAAAAGAAACTTGCAAGCAGCTCTGCCCTATAGCGGAACCTGAAAGATATATTCAGGAAGGTAAAGAAAGCACAGACTGAGAACAAAAGTCGCTATGTGGTACACTTGGAATCCAAAAAGTTCTAGATAGGATGAAGATCTACTCCATAAATTCATAGTGCTTCGCAATGTCTAGTTGTTCTTTGTAGTAGAGGGCGAGCCCCGAAGCCACAGTGACCGTGGTGAACACCAAAACAGCGAGCGACCTGCCCACAGGTGCTATGTCCCAACAGCTGATGCTCAAGTTTTGCTGGCGTGCTGCAGCACATGCAAGCGCGCCCGGAAGGCTGAGCTCTGGCTGGTCGCACAGTTTGTACGCTAGTGTGTCTATGGTCTCCAGGGCCTCGAGGTGCAGCCTGGAGCCAGCCTCCGAAAATAGAAGCCACAATGCCACGATGAGCACAAGGTTGACCAGGATCAAACTCATAGGCACCATGGCCGACGCGCTGGCTTTCAGGCAGAGCGATATGGTTTCCGCAATGAACACCGCGGTCCACATGAATGCGATCGGTCCAAGAGCGTTGTCAACAACGCTTATCATGCTGCAGAGTAATCCGTATGCCTGGCGGGCCCCGTCCATGGCGCGCACGCTTAGTGGACCGTCCAGAAAAAGGGCAGCATTGAGGCTCTTCAGCTTCGAGGTCAAAACGAGGCAGAGGCTTGATGTGAGAACAGCTCCAATCCAGATGTGGTTCCTTACAACGATGCATCGAAGGCAAGTCACGGGTGTGGCTAGTGTAACGTTGACTGGACGGGAAAGGTCGGCTGCGGTCATGGATGCCTGCGCGATCCAGGGAACGAACGCAAGAACAAATACCAGCGAGCGCATTTGTGCTGTGAGTCTGCACGGACCCAGAGCTCGCACGACTGCCGCCAAGCCTGCTGAATGTCTCTGCATTTGGTACTGAACGCTCAAAGCTGACAAGACTCCGATGAGGTCATTGATGAAGCGGACATCGACGAGAAAAGGTTCCATACTTGACAACTGTAAGCCCCACATAGTTATGTAGGCGACGAGAAGGGCCCAAACGATAACCTTCCAAAGGACGAGGCGTGTGCTCCCACCTCCAACCCACAGACCAAGAGCTGCCATATCAGCAAAGATGGGCTGAAAGTCACGCACCGCGGGGTTTTCTTCGTCTGGTTGCGGGTTTAGAGCCATGCCTCAGGCAGCGCGATGCTCCAAGCCCGTCTACGAAAAGAACTGTTCTCGCACGACAAATTCGTGACTCTAGGACTCTTGCGCATGCGTAGGAAGCCGTGCCATATTTACATCAGCGTATCAAGGACGAAGGCAAGCGCTTGGGTGCTGGATGCGGATGTGTTAGCAGGTCCCGTCACTGTTAAAAAAAGAATATCAAATGCAAATAACGTGCGCACAAAGTGGCGTTGCGAATGGATTTCCACCAGGTGCGGTCGATTCGGAAAAGTGCCAATGAGGAACGCGCACGCGATGTGCCTGTCACAGGGACTGATCGAACACTGCCACGCTTTCCACGCATCGATCCTTAATGGCGAAAAACATTTCTGGAGTTGAGTAGCATGTATTCATCGGGACGGAAAAATTCAAAACCTTTAATTATTTCCAGTAGAAAATGTAATATGCGCATATTCATATTTATGTGTGGAACAAAGTGAACCGGTTTTAGATTCGTGGGCTTTCAGCAACAGTCATTTGAACAATAGAGAACAACGCATACTATCCTAATTTATGGAACGAAAAGGAGGAGATTGTAATTTGCAGATGCAATCGCAAGTCGGATGCTGATAATTTATCGCATGAAAAACTCTGATGCGTGCGATGCGAAATTTACATAAATAATTGGGAAATGATTTTATTTTTAGAAACACACGTCCAAAACATAAGCTGGAAAACCAGAACTGAAAGTGTTTGATAGTGTTAGATCGGCTGTGCAGGCACGGGTGCATTCCCCAAGCTAGGGAGGCACTTTTGTATTTTAAAGCTGGTCAGAACCGAACTGTTAGTATCTGTAAACATGCCTGAAAGAGCAAAAAGGAGCTTTCAAGAGACTAGACGTTAGGTGTTGTATGTTTCGCGACACAAATAATTAATTTTGGGTCTTACTCGTAACATTTTATTCCACTTTGTAGGCCAGACTTCATATTTTAAGTTAGACCTAACCATATTTTGTCTTGATAATCATCTTACAAAGCTTTTCAGTATCAGTTCCTGTTGTGAAGAAATCTGGCTTTTTCTGCACCCTCAGAAACAGAACAAATGAACTTCATACCATTTCCCTTGCCTACATGATGCTTGAAGCTGCAGCTGCGGCTTTTTTTCCATATGAAGACAGTTCATCTATTAAGAAAATGTCCTGAACAGCAGCTTGGTATGCACTGACATGATTACTTTGACAACACTATATGTATGAATCAGTCCACAGAGTACGCTTCAGAGCGTAGCTTTACAGGAAATGCAGCGGAGGATTTTTTGTACCAGAATGTGAGCAGTGCTGTGTGGCTGTCTTTAATGAAGGTCCATAAACAAAGAGCAGTTAATCTTCACTTAACCTGGTCGAAGGCATGAAGTAGTGAGCCGTGCTAGCAGAGATAGAGGGCGCTTCTGTGTTTTATTGTAATACATGTACCGAAATGCTGATTTTGAACCGTTATCATGCAGCATATTTGAATAAATAGCTCTTGCCGAGGTAATATAAAAAAATAACAGAATGAGCATGCACATTGACATCCTGACAACGCTAGGGGTACCTTGTGCACTATGAATATGAAATCAGGTTGGCCATTGTTTCTGATGGGAAAACAGTGCGTACAGAGTGCATGTATATCAACTAGATTTCCTCGTGTCCTATTTATCCTTCTCGTCTCATTTGGAAGAGTAATGACTCTTGGCGTATACGAGTACGTAAGCTTGTTTTTTCAAGTATCTATGCGGAATCTCCCATGGTGCTCTGTGAGAGCGTTAGGTGTCACTTTTTTGTTCTTTGCATCACTCTGGCGTTCTTTCATGCATCTCATGAAATAGCCTGCCTTACCTATGTAGGAAGCGTCGCCTACTTGAAAAAATCATTACACATGCAAATGACAGCCACAGCGATAAATATGACACAGGAAAATCTACCCGAGATATTTATCTGACCTGTATGCAATATTTTTTCATTTAGGAAGCGAAGGCCATTCCGTTTCATCTTCATTGCGAGCAAGGCACCCGTAGTGGTGTTGAAGCGTTGATGCTTTTATGTTTTATTTTGCTCTGATATCTCGCCGAATGGTGTTTCTTCAAATATGCCATATTTCCCTTTCCGGATGTGTTCCCATCAAATCCTGAACTCTGTATTATACAGTATAACGATGGCAGGAACAGGAAACGAAGAATATATTGGCTGCTCATTATTGTGACCCCTGTTAATTGGACAATTCAGATTACAGACAGTTTTTCTAGGGACTAAACTGTTGCATAGTTATTAGGCAAACTAGCTGTCTCTGGGGTGGGAAATGAGATAATTCGCATAACCCTTAAAATGTACATGTATTTTTGTCTCATTAATAAGGACAGTGACGAGCACGAAATCTGTACTGCCTAACCAGGTACATCACATTCTGCATTCTATGTGCACGGAATTCGAGGAATGTAGTGAAAAATTGAAGATTACTGAGTGATGGCTTTTTTTCTTCACTGGTTCCATGTATAATACTGAAACCTTGCCGAGTAGATGCGTCTTACTATTTTTATTCTCATGATTTACAATGAATAAAACTGTGTAGACACTGCCAGGTAGAAATTCACAACTATCAGCTGTTAGCTGACTGAATGTAGATATTTAGTTGTGGCTGCTGGGATGTGAACATTCATAGTAATTGTTAGGCTGTTTGTTAAAATATTCCTTTATGTCAAAATATTTCAGGCCCAATGGCAACCAGAATAACTACTTGTAATTCCTAAATTTATAGTTTATGTCAATTTCACCCCTCACAGTACAATGCACAGAAGCAGGCCTTAAGCAGCGTGTTTTTTCTTAATCTTTTTTTGCAATTCGTTATTAAGAATGATTCAGTTTATGGAAAGTTTTGCTAGGAATCAGTGTCCGTGTTACAAGGCATGACTGTACTGTGTCCTGCAGTAAATACCCTCGTTGGCTTCAGTTTGGATGAAATAATCCGACACATATCTTTAAAAAGACAAATGTGTAATTGGAGAATGAAGATCACAGAATTGGATGCCTCGGAATTGATTTTGACCACTTGGGGGAAGCGAGTTCAAGGGGGTTTAACCTGCACCAACCCTCAACACACGACCAGGTTTCCATTTTTAGAGCGCAGCCTTTTGGCGCCCGTTCCTGGAGGAGGAGGAAAAAACATTTATTTAAACCCAGTAACTAGGCACTGGTGATTAGGTGGTCGTGTCCAATTCAGGCGGCCTCCTCAGTCTAGGATGCCGGCAGCTGCTGCTATCCCGCGCGCCCGCTCGATCAGCCGTTGCTGATCTTGCAGGTGTGAGCTAGACAGAGCAGCTTCCCAAGAGGAGACGGTGGGGCGGGGAATGGGCGGGAAGCCTTGCGGCTTTGGACACGCCCATATGGAGTGGTATAGTGTTGGTTTGGTGCTGGCGCATGATTGGCAGATTGAAGGGTACCGCGAGGGAAAGAAAAGGTGTTTATGGTAGAGGTTCGGGAATGTGTGCGTTTGAAGTTGACGCCAAGCAGTGGCATCTGCTCTGGAGAGAGATTTGTGCGGTGCGGGTAGTGTTCTTCGTTGTTGTCTGTAATATTCGAGGGTAAGTGTGTAGGTGAGTGGTTCTGTGGTGGTTGATAGCTGAGAGCTTGATGGTGGCCTCGGAGCATCTTCCTCTCCGGTTTCCGTATTAGCTGGTAATCGGCCGTCTTCAGTCTTCCCTCCTGGTGCCCGGCAAGTTAGTTCGCGGGCGAGCGCGTGAGCGCGCTCGTTGCCAGAAAGGAATGCGTGACCTGGTGCCCAAAGTATTCGAATAAGCGGCGTTTGCGTCTTTTCTTTGCACTGACGAAGGATTTAGTGGGTTTTGGGAGACAGCATACCGTTTGAGAAGGCTCGGCATGCTGCCTGTGAGTCTGTGACAATAGTGCAGGTTTTCAGGTGTTTGTTCAGGGGCTTTGATGAGATGTATCGGATGGCGAGGGCTATGGCTGTCTCTTCCGCCGTTCTGATCGAGGTCGTGAGGATGGAGCCTGTTACTTGTACCTGACCGTCATCGTTCGTGACGGCCAGGCTCGCAGCAGGTTTGCCGGGGTAGCTTGTTGCGTCGGTGTATAATACGAATTCATTATTTCTTAATGTACGTTGAAGTGCCCGTACTCGGGCCTGCCGTCGGCCAGCGTTAAGATCTGGATGCATGTTTTTCGGGATTGGGGCCACTTGGATCTTTGCTCTCATTAAGGGGTCCATGGGCTCCGGATCTGGTGGTAAGGGGGCGCTGGCGGCTGGATAGCCGAGTCTCGCGAGTAGGGCGCGTCCGGTGCGTGTGCTTCGTAGTCTAGTTACCTGTCCTACCCGCTGTGCTTCAATTAATTCTTCCACCGTATTGTGGATGCCTAAGTGAAGAAGGCGTTGAGTGGCCGCGTGGGAAGGGACACCCAGTGCCGTCTTTACCGCCGACCGGAGTGCCGCTTTAAGTTTTTCTAGTTCGGTCCGATTGAGGTGATGGTACGGGAGGTGGTACGTGAGGCGACTGATGATGAGCGCCTGAACTATGCGAAGCGTTTCCCTCTCCTTAAGACCGCTTCGTCGGTTGGAGACCCGTCTTATCATGTGGGTGATTTGAGACATTTGTTTGCGGAGAAGATGTACTGTGTGTGTGGCTCTACCATTAGATTGGAGGTGTAGCCCCAGCACCCGAAGCCTCTCCACTTGTGGTATTGGCGCACCTTTAAGGAAAAGGTCGATCACTGGAGGCTGTTTTCTCCTTCCATGGCTGTTCTTGCTTATAACCAAGAGTTCGGACTTCTCCGCTGCGCAGGTTAGCCCGCCAGCGGCGGCGTACGTCTGGACCACGTCGATGGCTTCCTGAAGCGCGTCTTGCACATCGCCGTCAGAGCCCAGGGTCCGTGACCCAGATTGTGACGTCATCCGCGTAGAGAGCATTACGAACCCGGGGGATGTTGTCTAGCAGAGGTGGCAGTTTTGCCATCGCCACATTGAAAAGAGTCGGAGAGAGGACCGAGCCCTGTGGCGTCCCTCGGCCTGTAAGAGCGATATTTTCGGAGCGTAGTTCGCCTAGTCCTATGGTGGCCGTGCGGTCCGTCAGAAATGCTCTGATGTAGTTGTACATCCTATTCCCACAGTGGGACGATGCCAGGTTGTCAAGGATGAGGTCATGTGCAACGTTATCAAAAGCGCCTTTTAAGTCGAGCGCAAGTATCGCCCTCGTTTGCAGCTTGCTAGGATGGTCCATTACTTCCTCCTTCAGTTGCAGCATGACATCTTGTGTGGATAAATTTGGTCGGAAACCAAACAGAGTGTCCGGGAAGAATCTTCGTGCTTCGAGGTGGGGGTGGAGCCGGGATAATACGATGTGTTCGAATAGTTTTCCGATACACGAGGTGAGCGAGATTGGCCGAAGAGTTGCGAGTGAGAGTTGTTTGCCAGGTTTGGGAATGAGCGTAATTTCGGCGTGCTTCCACTCTTGAGGGAGGGCTCCCGTCGTCCAGGCTTTGTTGTAGAACGACGTCAGCTGGGAGATTGATTGGTCGTCCAGGTTTCTAAGTACCTTGTATTGAATGCCATCCGTACCTGGCGCCGTATTCTTTGTGACATTTTGTAGAGCTGCTCGGACTTCGGCCTCTGTTATGTCAGCGTCGAGTGGACTGTTCTCGTCGTCGTAGGGGTAGTCCTTGTACTGGGGGCGCGGGCCAGAGCTGATGTAGCGCTGTTCTAGTTGGGCGAGGACAGCGTCGTCTTCACACTGTTCCTTGCGCAGGAGCGTACGTATCGCCTTGCTCGTCTCGGATTTGGATTGTTTGGGGTCTAGTAAAGCGCAGAGCAGCGACCACGTGCGAGCCATGCCGAGAGTGCCTTGGAGATGGTCGCAGAAGCGGTGCCAGTTGTTATTTGTCAGCTCGGCAGCATAGTTCTCTGCTTCGGCAGTGATTTGGGCTATTCTTAGCTTCAGCTTCCTGTTGTGTTTTTGCCGTTTCCACCTCTTGACGAGCCCCCTGCGAGCCTCCCACAGGTGGAGCAGGGGGTTGTCTACATCAGGTGTAGTTGTAGTGGCTGAGACCGTAGTAGTGGCTCGTCGTAGGTCTTTTTGTATTTCTTGCACCCATTCCGGAAGGGGCAGAGGTGAGGGCGGATTGGGTGTTCCTTTTACCCCGTTACACCCTCTATCCGTCGCGGTCCCTCTTGTCTGTCAATCCCGGCGGAAGGAGTCCCAGTTGGTTAATCTTGTCTTGCGACCAACCTTGCGGGTGCCGGCTGTTTTAATATCGGCGGTTATTATGTAATGATCGCTACCCAACGTCTCTCCTAAGTTCAACCACGTGCTCGGGGTATTTGCTCTGGCCAGTGTGAGGTCGGGGCACGTGTTCCTGTTTACACTGTTTCCCATGCGGGTGGGTTTGTCCGGCTCCGTTAGTAGGGTGAGTTGATTTCTGGCGATAGTCAGGGCAAGTTTGCGGCCTTTCGGGGTCTCCGATTCGTAGCCCCACATTGGATGGGCCGCGTTGAAGTCTCCCACAATTATAACTTGATTTCTCTTGCTGGCTAATTTTAGGGTAGCTTCTATTATTTCGTCGAATGCATCCCGTTTCCCTCCTTTAGGTGGACTGTACAAGTTAAGGATGAACAGGGATGCCTGGTTGCGTTTGGCGGGGACCACCTCGAGCAGAACGTGCGCGATGTGCGTGTTCTCGATAGTGTGTTCTACAGCGGTGAGGTGCTTGGATACCAAGGTAGCTACTTTGGGTGGCGTCGTGTCTGCTTCGTCGTGCATTCTTGGCTTATTGGCGTGTGCTGTGAAGCCTGTGAGGGTGGGTTCGCAGTTTACTTCTTGCATTGCTATTATATCTGGATGGGGAAGCGGGGAGGAAGGGTTAGATAGACTGGCTAGGTACTGTGTGAGGAGTCCCTTCTTGCGTCGGTATCCTCGACAGTTCCACTGCCATAGCCGAATGGGCGGATGGCCTACTTGTATTTTTGTTTTAGTTTTTCGTTCAAGGCTGCTATCCATGCTGTTGTTGTTGTTGGTGATTATGAGGCGGAGGCGTCAGATATGGCTTGACTGATGCCTGTGGTGAAGTTATCGCGATATCGGCGGTGCCAGTGTCGGCTACCGTCGGTAGGGCTTGTGCAGCGGCAGCGACGATCAGTGAGGTGGGAGGCGGTCGCGCATATGGGTGCAGGCGTCGTGCTTCACGGTTGTCGCGCTCGCCGTGCGTGTCTACCGGGAGATTTACCTCAGGCGGACACTGTGCCGGAGGGGAGAGTGTAGGGGGTTGTTGATCTGTCGTGAGAAACTGGCGCAACAGCACAGTCTGTTGATGCATCTGTTGTTGCATTCGCTGGTCAATATGTTGGAGAAGTCGTTCGAATGTATCTTCCCTTTCCCTCCTGACTTCCTCATGGAGGCTCTCTACCATTGTTTTTGTTTCGGCTCGAAGAGTAACGGTCATGGCCTCCATCGACCGGTCTATCATAGCTTGAATCTTTTCGATAGAGAGATCTGGGGAGGGAGGGGCAAGTGGCGCTGTTTTTTCAACCGTTAATGGAGTGAGGGGTTTGGTGTTAGGTTGTGATGAGGAGGTGTGAGAATTTTTAGTGGAGTTTGTTTGTGGCTTGCGTGATTTGTCTGCGGCGGTTGAATTGGGAGGGGTGGCTTTGGGGAAAGGGCGAGGAGGGAAATGCTCTGTCGAGCTCACCTTCAGATGGCTTCGATTTTCATAGCCCTTGTTTTTGGACGGGGGCTGCCGTGTCGGGCTTTCCCAGCGGGACCCTCGACCGGTGCTACTTTGTTGGGGTGGTGGCGCAGCAGAGTCCGTCCCCGGGCCTTTCTTTTCCTGAAGTGTTTCACGGTTGCCTTCTGGGTGCGAGCCTCCCGTCGTCGCTGTCACTGCAGCTGCCACGTCGGGGGCGTTGCTGCGCGACTGGTGCTGATTTCCCAGGTTTGAGTGTTGTGCTGGGGGACCGTTCGAGGCACTCCCTTGTAGTTGGGATTCTTTTTGCTGATTGTGTGCGATTGCCAACTTCTTGTTGAAGGGCTTCCGCTGTCGGCTTGGGCAGCGGGGGTCCGTGGCCGGGTGTTCGCCGCCGCAATTGATGCAGCAGGTTTGGCACTGGTGGCTTTCTCCGGGATCGTTTGCGCCGCATTTGGCACATCTTGTTTTTTCCGGGTTGGGACACACGTCTGCCCTATGGCCCATGCCGAGGCATACACTGCACACTTGGCGCCTGGGTTTGTGTGGTCGGCATCGATATTCGGCGCCGCCGTATTTCACGTAGTAAGGGACGTGGAATCCCTCGAAGGTGATCAGGGCGGCGGTGGATTTTCCCAACATTCTGGCGTGTAGGATCTTCGTGTCTTTTACTCGCAGTTCTGCCATGAGGTTGTCAATGCTGGTTCCCTCCTCCACGCCCGTGATCACCCCTTTGCATGAGGCTTCCGGGGTTGCCACGTACGCGACGACTTCATATTGCTTGTTGCCGAAGTCTAGCGAGCTGATACCGCGTAGCCGGTGAGTGAGCTCTTCACTCGGGGTGCTGATGACCGCCAGGTTTTGTTCTGGTCTTACTCGGATTATTAGTTCGCGCCGGGTTTCTGCCGGAAGCTGTGCTGCAGCACCGATGGCTAGGGCGATTTGATGTGTTGTCCAATTTCGTAAGTTAAGTCCGTCTCGGGGTCTTATCACAGTTTTGAGGTCGTCAATTGGTTTTGATTGTCGTCGTCGTCGGCGTCGACCGCGTCGGCCTCGGAACCAGCTCCGCCCCCCTTTCATCCCCCAGTTCGAGCCGGCGCTTCAGCAACAGGAGCCTTGCAAGAAGAGAGGAGGGGGTACACTCAGCGGCGAACGATGAGGGCAGCTGCGCGCGCAGCAACCGGAGAACACGAGGAAAGGAAGGGGGGGGGGGGTCGCCAGAGGCATCGCTAGCAGCGACTGACTGATGCCGCTGACGCCGCTAGCGCGTTCCAGAAAACCCTCGCAGCTGAGTACCCCTTGCAAGAACTCTACAATAGTATGCAAAGTTACTGTCGGTGCAAATGCAGCTTCAGGCCACTTCGAGTTGTAATCAGTAATGGTTATTATGTATCGACAGTGCCCATTCGAAAGGTTTACCAATGTCCATCGCGAGATTTCGCCTCGGTTTGTCTGGGAATGTCACAAGTTGCAAAGGCGCGAAAGAGGGTTCAGCAAGCTTATGGAGTGTATGAAAAATCTGACAGTGGCTTATAACTTCAACTTGCTTGTCCATGCTGGGCCACAGGGTGGTTTTCGTGTGCAAAGCTGGCAAGCATAGTATTCAGCTCGTAGGAGATTACAAACTTTTCTTCTGTGAGCAACCAGCCATTAACCTGGTGCAGTTCCCATCGCACGTCACTGTAAAGAAGGGCATCAAGTGCCACAGACGTTTTCGGGGGCCGCCCTTTCGTGACGTATCTCACAACTTATTGTAATAGCTCGTTTGTAGCAGTAGCAAGCTGTAGCTGCTCTTATGTCACAGATGATGACACGACAGACGCATTTTTTTTCGTTTAGGGGTTCATTTGAAGCGCTTTATTAGGCAGGCGTGAAAGTGTGTCTGCAATGACATTTCGAAGCCCTTTGTGAAGCTCGATCGAAAAGTTTTAGTACAGTAAGCGAGCAGGCCATCGGGATAAAGGGGCCGACGTCCTGCGCCAGCTGACGAAAGCAATTACTAAAGCTTGATGGTCTGTGGGCAACACAAAATGTCTTCTCCAAAATTCTGTGGTGTCTGGTGTTCAAACAGAGGGAATGAACAGCCTCAGTTGACAGCTCCTGTAGAATGTTTATTTACAACAGAGAGTGTGAGCGTCTTTTTTAGAGAAAGGGCTGATGATGATAGAATAGGCTTTATGGAAAATTAAACGGAAACTTATGCGGGATGCATAAGTATCCATATGTTGTATTAGTCCTGCAGCAGTCTTCTGCTGTTGTTGTTGATGTAGTGGTTATTTATTGTATGTATACAAAAGGAAGGAAAAGGCGTTTTCCAGCCCTAGTATCTGCTATCTGATATTTGAAGCACCTGAACTTGGGCGGCGGAAATAAATGGATAGCGAGAAAAGGGTACAGAAAATCTAAGAGTTGAGCGATCGGGGGAAAGAAAAGGGTAAGTAATAGAAAAAAAAAACATATGGTACAGTGTACAGTAGTTTGCTTGAGGCCAACCCGCAAATGTCTTAGGTCACTGAGCACTCGGTTCATAGGGCGGGCCTCCGCAATAGCTCTGCGTCCATGCAACTGTTCACGACGCACGCACGTGCACACAGTACAAAACACTGACGGTCGACGTGGGGCGATCGAAAAAAATTTTGATGTTACTTCAAAAATTTCGGCTGTCACAAGTTCACTGTGAAAAACTGCACAGAGATTGTGCTGTGACGACAGAAAGTTTTGTAGTATTTTCGACAGGTATTAACGCAAACTTTATTGAGCAACTTAAGAATAAGTAGGCGAGCGGAATGAGGCCGATGTAGAGGGGAGGGAGGCTATGGCTAGAAGAAAACAGTCAAACGTTTACCCTATTTTGTTTCAATTTCTAGAGATATATAGAATGTTCGCATTCATAAAATTATGGGATCACTACCACTCGTGAGATTATGGTAATACGTGTAAAAACTCGAGTGTAATAGCACACCGGCAAGAAATAAGAGGAACAGCCGCTCCGAACTGGGCGTCGACTACATTACGTAAAAACGGGCATGTGCTACAAGATTCAAATTGGCACACCAAGAGCAATCGAATAAGCACGTTTACAGTTATCTTCGCTTATCGCAGCAGAGAAGTGCAAAAATTAAACATTTCCATGATTTTGGATTTATGTATATACGGCAATAATTACTGCAATAATATGAACAAGCTTTCGGTTCACACGGAAAGAGTTCGGTGCTTCATGTCACGGCGAAATATACCACTCGAACACGGAATCGTTTCTGCTTTGCGGGACATCTACTGAAATTCTGAAAACACTCTAAGAAAAACGTTATGCTTTTCACTGATTCAACCCGAGTAGGACTGTTGGAAACGCCGAAGTGCAATGCAGACCTAGAGAGTGCGTTGGAAGCTAACACGCTGGCTCAACAGATGCTGAGCAGGTGCCTGTTCTCAGTAGCTGCAAGCAACATTTTGATTGAGCTTGACTATGCGAAGTAGTCACTTCCCACTAAAGAAAATTTAATCTCGACCTCATAGGAGTAAAGCCATGACATGAAGCTGTGTCTCCATGTCGCCTGCAGAGAATCAAACTGCTGTTAAATGGTAAATTTAAGCTGCGCAGGTTTCTAAATATATTCTCATTTCATTTTGGCAAGGTTTTACTAAGATCTTGTAACGGTAGCAACTGCTCGTGATTATTCCGTATTCAGTTACGCTTTCTCACCGACTTGAAAGAGTGCTAAATAAAATCAGCAATTTCAAGGCCAGATCCGCGAAATAGCATATTTATATCTCCTTGCCCATGATAAGCCAGAGCAATCCAGAATATTTGCCAAATGCTCCTCCTCCTTTCTGTATGCCTACTTTCCGCATGCTTACAGAACAACAGAACGATATAGCTCTCGTGTGATGTAAACAGGAGCGAGGACAGCTGTTTATGCACTGCGCACAAAAAGTAAAGATAAAGTTCAACGCCCCCATATCTGCCACATGAAAACACAGGATAGACGATGCTAGGCCCGTGTTATGCGCCCACGCCACGATAAAACTAGACATCTACCTCGTAGTGTGTAGTGAAGGTTTGGTTTGGTTTGGTTTTTAGGTTTAACGTCCCAAAGCAACTGAGGCTATGAGAGATGCCGTAGTGGAGGACTCCAAAAATTTCGACCTCCTGGGGTTCTTTAACGTGCACTGACATCGCAGAGCACGCGGGCGCCTAGCTTTTCGCCTCCATCGAAAAGCGGCCGCCGAGGCCGCGATTCAATACTGCGTCCTTGGGCCCAGTAGGCGGCTTTGATGTAATACGCCGTCAGGCATACACAGAAGATTACGAGGACCCCAAATGAGTCTAATTGCAGGAGTGCGGCTTATATGAAGCACCTCTTTACACCTAAAGGCACGTTTCATATTCGATTCTCGTATAGCAATTTGTGGAGAAAACTGTCTGCAACTGCGTCACCTAAAATAAATATGTGTGATGGTACCGATTGAAAACGCGCACAGAAACACTGATGTTCTGTCGCTTTATTCATCAAGCACAGATGACTAAAGCGAATATTTCAGATGGAAATGCACTTACCTTCGAGGAGAGATTTCGAATCTGTCAAAGTAACAAGAGGATATTCAGAAGCGTTTATCTTCTATAGCCGCCTCAACGTCAACACAGATAGTCAGGAAAGTATTCAGAAATGAAATGTGAAACTCAGCTTCGTTAGCTCCTTTTTGTACTGAGAAACACGGGTGAAACGAGGTGGTGATAGCATATTTCAAAATGTATATTCGTTAAAGAAGTACTACGAATATAGAGAAAGCGAGTCGTGTTTAGCGTACAGCCAGGACACCCATTTCGCCAAAGTGTATTTATCGCTGGATTCGATTCCGATATAGACAAGTTATGACTCTAGGAATGTTCAATGCCAAATAAGGGACTCAGACCATTTTTGGAAAGACTGTGCGGCTCCACGCCCTGCACTCATTCTCCGAAGTATCTATGCTGCATTCATAACCATTATATATTTACGAAGATTCGAGGCTCCTACAGTGACTTAAGACTTGTCTAATTGCCCGAGGTCGCATGCGGAACTCCGAGTGTCCTCTTTATGCTCTCTCGAGAAATTATTTCTTGTTGTTCAAACATTCATGTAAATGGAAAGGTTAAAGACAATTCATACATTGCGCGAGTCATCATAAAAGATTAACCGAATGCGTTGTTGAAGAAGAGAGGTGTTGTATAAGTATCCAATTGAGGCACACAGCGAGAAGGGAGAATAGAGAGCATAGTTCATAATACTTTCAACACTAATCAGGAACAAAGCCAAGGTCACTGTAGTTTAACTTTTCTGAACCACATAAGACAGAGCAAAAGCTCCGTCACACTCGGCTGCACATTGTGAAACGTAACCAATCGTAGCCAAGTGCTAAGGAGCTTTCGACGTTGGGGCTATTGTTGACTGCAGATGGGGTTAACCTGGCGGGTTCTGCCAGTGATTGTTCTATCCTAACACCATTTAACTAGTAATCAGGGTCAAAAAGTCAGGCACCTACACAAAGTCGCATGTAATAGTCACACATGGAGTCCAGAACTGAGTCGTGCGGGAAAACTAAAAGGCATGCGAAATCCTTTCTACAAGACCGATTTTTGCACAGACAGACCATGTCCTGAAGTGAACTATGGTGGACTCCTGTTTTCGTGAGAGTATGCCCTCGAAAGCACAATTTTTAATGTTGTATACCCTCGCACACAGTACATGTGGAACACAGCTGATGGATGGTTATGATCAGAGCCCGTATGAATTTCATATATTTAAGTCGCATTGGAGCATTTTATTTATTTGGTAACGCATGCCTTGTAGAGTGCACTCCAAAATAATGAAAATCTGCAAAGGCTGTTTCTCGGAATAACAATTTAGTGTCTTGAGGAACCCTTCTTGATGGACGTCCTGAGAGCTCTTCACGGGCTAGGTTGTTGCCACCTCGATGCCTATGACATCCAAGTGCTAGGGCACACATTGGGAACGTTTTGAAAAGCCTCTGCTCTGCAGAGTATGCGCCAAGTACAGAAAGGTGAGGGTCACGTCAGTTATGCAAAACTCACGCTCTCACCTTTGAAGGGCATATTTGAAACCCGTCAAAATCACAACAGTTTGAGCCGGATGTGAATTTATCGTCCGTAAAGCCGCCTTAATGGCAACACCTCCGGCCGTTTTAAAGACACGACTTCAGTGAGGCGTAGAAACCATGAATTTTTCAAAGGAATGTGAAAACGCGCTCTGCTGGCTTCTCTGCCCTTGCCCACAGAACCATCAGTGAAAAGATTAAGATGGCGGACTTGCTCTCTTTCCAAAAGCTCACGTACGAACCAAAGCGTTGATGCCAAAGAAAAACTGCTTTTGGAGCGCACGGGAGCTAACGGAAGGTAATGTCGATTTGAAAACGACCAGGTTCAAAGGATTTTTTATTATTCTATCATTAAGGGCTAGAAAACTAAGTGTTTAAAATGCTAGTAGGCTCAAGTCTCAGTACTTTTGCGCAACCACTGGAGAGGCGCTCGTACAGCTACAGACACCCTGAATAGGCCAAATTGCAACAGTAGTATCTGTAAAGCGATCAGCCTAAAATATTTAGACAGTGCCTCACTTCGCTGTGTCTTACTTGGCTTAGGACAGATATCCCACGGTGGTTTCTGCAGAAGCAGCTCGGTGAGTCACATCTGCAAGGTGATCTCAAGCAGCCTACGCAACAAGCTAACCGCTCACTGGGCCGCCAAATATAGCCGTGTAAAACTGTCCTCCATGGCGAGGTGCATAACCGACACGCCCCCTCTCTTTTCAAGTGAGCAGCGAATCATGTGGTTCGTCTCATGGACATGGTCGGCGAGGCGGAGTTCGGCGCAGCAGAAGCAGTTCTAGCGCTTCATGTGTATGATGTCACGACACACCTTCGGCGCCCCTGGGAATGAAGGTCAAATTATCACACCCGATGAGATTGTCGAAGCAAGGTATAGTGCAGCTTTCTGCTTAAAAAAGGTTCATGTGAATAAACAGGCGAAGGCACGAGTTCCCGTGAATATTGTTTCCTCAGGCGCCTTTTGACGGTAACCTCGTACTGAAGTTAGGATCTATCAAACTACCAGGGCTAATCGCTAATGTTAGTAGATAGTGTGGCAAATCTCACAACATCGAACACGCGACAAACTAAGGCTCCAGGCCACAGTGCTCATTCACGAAAATGCTTATGTGCCCAAGGAACATTTAGGTGTTATACGTAAGCTGCTTATGTACCGAAATGCGAATTCATTGCCAGTTTCGTGCCTAGTTCTGTTATGAGTTCTGTGCTTTGTTGATCTGTACTTTTCCATGGTTGCTGCTGCTATGGTCAATGTCGACCAAAGTTAAACTTTGGGGGTCAAGGATGGCCTTTCTAGGATGGCCTAGCAAATTTGGAAGTCATCATTGAGTAGCCCATAGTCAAATTAAGCTGGACGGCAATTGCAGTCAATATTGGCCGAAGTCGAATTTCACGGGTATAAGGGGGCTAAGTTTTGGGAAAGGCTCAAGTCCCCATTAATTTGACCATACATTAATTAAGTTAGACACCAATTTTAGTCATATTCTAAGTCATATTTCATGGCTCCAGGTAAGCCAAAGTTTGGAGGTGGCCCGCTAAGTTTGGGGATCGCTTCTGAACTAGCCGTACTCGATAGGCCAGACATTGAATTTGGTTATATTCTGACGTAGGACAAATTTGGAGGGACTTGAGGTCCAAAGGCACAACCTTGCAATGAAAACTGTGAAAATTAACAGTGCGAGACTCCGGCGCAAAAATAAGGTTGTCCTGCGACTCCTAATGCAGGACAGCACAGCACCTCCTAGCGGGCATCTACAGACATGGCCTCGTGCTCGAACAGCTACGTGCAGTCAGCTTGGTGCAGCAAGTGCTTGACGGTGCGAGCTGATCACAACAGCCTGACACAGTTGCAACTCCTTAGCTGTCTCCCCGCGCTGCGACCTCGCACATACAGCTCAAACTCACACGGACTGTGGCATCATTCTTCGTCTTGCCTCAGAGGACGTGGCACATGGCCACTGCTGGAGGGAATTGTCAGGGTTTGGGCTTGGAAACGAAAATATTACAGCAGTGCTCTGTCGTTTTGTTCCTTGAAGCTTCGTTTAGAAGGGTCCGCTATGGTTAATGGTAAGCGACACTTGAGCAGCCAAAAGGCTAATCAGAGTTGATAAACCAAATTGTCTTCATATATTGTTATACTCACTTGACTCGGATACTTTGCCAGATCATGAATACTGCTGCCATTTCAAGGTTATTGTGCGTAAGGGCGATAACACGCTCTAAAGCCTCACCTCATGGCATAACCTCCAGCACTATAGAAATAGTGTTTCAGAAGTATACAGTGATGATAACAACTAGGCCTACGGTCAGCGCAGACCACCCGTTTATAACAAAATACGACGCGTCTGTGCAGATCCCATAGCTTGATATTTGCCGAATATGCAGAGAATAGGGGCAACCCTACTGAAAAACCAAAAGTTCTACCAGAAAATAACCTCATAAAATCTCATCTAATCGCACAGGCACTCATATAGTGGACATCATGATAATAAAATGTCGTACATAATTTATGATAATGTACAAGAAACTATGAGACCTTATTCAATTATATGCGACTTATAAGGGATTTGTTGTATGAGTTGAGTGAGATTGTGTGAGAAAATGTGAGATTACAATTTTTCATACAATTTTTTTCAGTAGGGAAGCATTCATAAAGTAAAATTTGCAGACGTCACGTTGAACGCATGCCAGAGCAGACGTTCATTTCTTCATTCCTCCCGTCATACGCCACTACTCGAATATTCGACTCCCCTAGCGGAAGTAACCCTTGTCGAGATTATTAGCTCTTTTTGTATTCAAAGTAAAGAAACTTTAGGCACAGTTTTTCTTCCAAACACAAGAATTTTATTGATGGCTTAAATCAGAACATCAATGGTGCGAATATGCTTCGTGCTGTGTGCACCAGCAGAAGCTTATGCCTAGCGATGATCGGCGGACCTGGTGTCGCAACGTAGCTCTGTTTGTAAGCCACGCTGGCGATTACGAATAACAACAGCGATTCATGAGTATGTGGCAGAAAGCTGGGCTGAGGACATCGCATATCTGACGCGGAATGCTGTCTTCTTTGAATCAAGGAGAAATTGTCCTCTGGCTAACAAAAAGACTAGCATACACTCGACAGAATGGGACGTCACGCTAGCCAGTGAGCAGCGTTGGTAGGTTGCCGGAGAAGGCGGTATCAAATTATCGCCTCCACATTTGGAGCAGGGGCTAAACGTTGATTGACGATACTCAGGTGGAATAGGATTGCCGCGTGCACCATCCATCCAGTTGTCCTTACGAAGCTGAGAATCAGACCCGTGCATTCCATGGACGCTATCATCATCGACTCTACTTGTTGTTACCTATGTTACCTATCGAGGCATTGCAGATGAAGTTATGTGATGTTAGGAAGATAGTGAGAGACCGGAAAGCGTGGCGTGACATGGTCAATAGGGTCACGAAGAGTCGGACACGACTGAACGACTGAACTGAACTGATGTTTGCTACGAAAGACTGTAGCGAGTGCAGCAAGATTCTGCTTGGCACAACGGATAGTCGAATATGCCATGCCTCGAGGTAAATCCATCTCTTATCTGATGGTTCTCACAGAGAGAACATCGTCTCTCCGGCGAATAGGGGGCTATCAACATCATCAGCTGAAATGTGTGAACATTTCTTGTTTCGGAAATATTATCTTGTTGCCTTTGATATTTATCTTCTGAACAGCTTTGTGATAGAATCTTGCCTTACACAACTTTTGTATACTGTGTTGATACTTCTCGAGATAGCAGCGGTTATCAAGACATGCCGCAGATTGCTCGCTTTGCGAAAGTTACCGCAGAAGCTCATGCACATATCGAAGGATACTCTCTTCTCATTTGGAAACGTATTTCTTACCCTCAAATATAAAACGAGTAGCCTGTCCTCTCATAAAAGCGGCGTTATGACAAGTGAAAAAGTCCGTTCGTGGAAGGGCAAAAGCCAAGCCTGCGGACCCGGCTGATGTACAAGCTAGAGCAATTCCCCTGTATTCCTACGCGCGCGCTCAGAACAGAACGAGCACGCTACAGAACCCACAGGAAATAAAAGTACAATCTTATGGTGTAGCTGATCAAGAAACCTCTTCTTGTGGGGTAGCGTTCAGTTTCCGAAACATGTTGCAAAATTAGTTTTACACGGAAGGGTTAAATCGACTCCAACAACCAAGAATCAACTCGAAACAAAATAGGAACACCGAACTGCACATCAAGCACATGAAAGTGGAGAGGAACGCTAATAAGTCATGTATTTGAGCGATTCGATTCTCGCCTTCTTTTTCGCTACAGTACTTAGTTTCAGTTGACTCCTGACCACAATTTTTTGGCTGGAAATGGAACGGAGGCAGTTCTGTCTCGAACAATCTCTGGAGGAGTTTGTCGTAAGGCTTGGCGAAACGATAGCCCTTTCTAAAAGGAATAGAGGCAAAAGCAAGATTTAATGATTCTCGTGACTCAACGAACTGTCCACCTGGTGCCTCGTGTAAGCAGCGCTCAATCGCACACATAACGCAAACAAAACCACTCCTGTTTGCACATCTCAGGCAGTCCACGGGGTATTGAAATAAAAGAGAGGTCCGTTCCTGATGCCGCTTGAACGCCTTCCCCAGCTTTGCAAAGAGAGTGTTCTTGCCGTATGGGGTGCTGCCATCTACCTCCGTCTGCACGCAACCGTCTTGCCGCATGCATGGCGTAATCTCTCTTTTGTCGAGCGCCTCTTCTAGCTCATCCAGAGTGTCGATAGGATTTGGCGGAATGGCCACGGCCAGTAGGGATGTCAGCTCACTGCGGTAGTAAAAGGACACCGGCATGATTCCCAGCATCCACACGCTCAACAGGATGGCACGTGACAACCTGCCTGGTTTCTGCCTATGATCTGTATTCGCCGTATGTATTGGTACCGACGTCGCCAGGAAAGAAGCGATCAGAAAGAGTGCTGTATCTATCGACCAGTCCAATCGAAAAGCACGAGATTCGAAGTAGTAGCCTAAGTTCCATGCTAGCCAAACCGTGAGCATGCCAAAGATAAGTGTCAGAAAAGCCCACTCGGAATTCTTAAGTACTCCGAAAAATGTTATATCCGCATTACCACACTTTTTAACAACGTAGAATGTCTGGTATGTGTAAACGACCGGACGAGAAATGAGTAGGAAGGCCGAAATAATGTCGTCCGCTTTTATAATCGCGAGGTAGACATCCGCGGTGCCATCAATGAGCGCAAAAACCGCTTCAGGCCTGTTTCTGAATATCCTGAAACCTAACGTCACGTTCAGTGCTACAAGTGCCTCTTGTATTCCTTTTCGAAAGGCCGTACTCGCAGCTTGAGTATGCCGAACCTCTTTGCAATCGTTGGGGAGTGCAGGCAACAAAGATCTGCTGCCCGGACAACGACGAGAATGAATCGTACTGACCGTTGTCCGGGAAGCCGTACTTCATGGTCAAGGCGGTCGCTCCAACCAGCGACAGCAGGACATATTTTTGTTTTGATGACTGAGTGGAAGTCCCGTGGTTTGAAAATGACCTTCGTACTGTGGATGTCGACTTGCCGCCATAAGCAGGCAAGACAATCCAATCTGTAAGATATTGCCAAAAGCGGTTCTTCTGGACGCGTTTTGCACACAGCTCCTGCTCATCGGGGGAGCTCAGCAGAAGAACCACACTCCTTACGTTCTTATGTGTGTTCTCCTTCAGCTCTCGGTACAGTCTGGGGCTTGGAGAGGTCCAAAACGTTCTCGTGGTTGGAAGAACTTTCAATTCTGGATAGTGCAGGATTTTATGGCTGTTAGAGCACGTGAGAAATATTACGGCATCGCGAGGTGATACCCAGTACTCAATGCTGTTAGATGCACGGAGAGATTCTCTCCACCGAAACGAGGCAGATGTACTGGACAGGCTGCTGGATCTTACTGCTAGAAGAGTGAAAATGAATTGAAGGCGAGTGCCGTTAGAAAGCATCGTTTTTTGATTAAAAAGGGCGGTCTGCAAATCACAATTTTCTATATTTTGCACGATCGGGCCAAGTGCACACGACCGACGAGCACGGCTGTGACGTTTTCTTTGCTGGCAGAATTCCGAAACGGGAGAACGGCGAGCGTCGATGATGTCAAGCGCTTTCGTGTGGCCCTTGATACGCAATAATGTGCGGCCCTTTCCGCTAACAAAATATGCACTCTAGAAAGTGATGCACTCTAGAAAGAATACGGTGATGAAAGCGTAAACATTGACTGCTCTATTCAGTGAATCTTCTCAGCTCGAAAAAATCGATCATGTGTTGGCTTGACGAAAGCGAGCGAATCAGCAATTTTTATGCAGCAATATTCCATGACGGCTGCACTTTGAGGTAAATTATTCCATCGAGCCGGGAAAGAGCTTCTTTATTGGCAGCACGAGTGTGACGCATGTAGAGGAAACAAGGTTAGAAGCAAAACAAAAGTAGTGTGCGTCGCTGCTTAACAAAAAATTATCAAATCAAATTGGTTCACAGGAAGGGAAAGGCGCAGTAACTGTCACACTTGCTCTGTGGACACCCGAACCGCGCCGTAAGGGAAGGGAGGAAGGTGGGAATGAAAGTGGAAAGAGAGAAAGAGGAGCCGTAGTGGAGGGCTACGGAGTAATTTCGACCACCTGGGGATCTTTAACGTGCGCTGACATCGCACAGCACACGACGCCTCTTCGTTTCGCCTCCATCGAAACGCAGCCGCCGCGGTCGGGTTCGAACCCGGGAACTCCGGCACAGTAGTCGGGCGTCTTACCACTGCACCACCGAAAATTATTTTCTAATTTTACTTGATTTGCAGAGAAACGTTCACTCGAGCAAGGACCATTGATTATCACACCCCCGGTTTGGAAGGTACAAAGGCAAGCGCAGAAAGAAGGCTAAACTACGTCTAAACCTTCACCGTAACCGGTGACCCTTCGCAGCTATGAAGATGCGCGTTTTCTACGGTGCATGACGTAGTTATGACAACCGGGACTGAAGAGATGGCGCGCGTTATTTGGTGCAGCATAATAACGCACAGTGGATCGATCATGGGCTAAGTCGATTGAAAATACTGAATCAGCAATTCTAATACAAGAAAGTTTGCCGATAATGGTGTTGCGCCTGTCTTATGCGTTGCTTATAGACCCCTACCCAAAAGTTACTTTATGCTTTATATGCATAGCCAAAGTGCACATTATTGGACGGAGAAGGCCCAAATGCTTAGAAATAGAGCAGCGTTAGGAGCAAGAACTGAATAAGCGAACAACACACGCGCTCAATATTAAGAGGACAGGGTTAGGTCTTTCTTTTCTAAGGCGCGGGCGTGGCCACCGAACATGTAGTCAAAATCGCGCAAGATCGGCTTTCGGTCAATGGAAGGGCGTGAGATGATGCGGGATAGGAGAAAGGTGGCAATTTTCAAAAGATCGCATTACATTTCTTTCTTCCCTAAATCATCTTAGAAAACTAAATGTAACGTTTCGTTTTATTTGGGAAGTTAAACCTTAAATACCAAACCAAAAGCCAAACCATTACACTCAATTTACTAAGGGTCCCGGATGCGTATTTGGGTTTGCTCGGTACGGTGGCTCCTCAAGGGACAAAGCGACAGAAGAGACGAAGAAACAGGGCTGTTCCGACTAGCATCTACCGCCCCCAGGAGCCGAGCAGCATAGCCATTAGCGGCGCATGCTTTTAGCGGCGTCATGTTAGACGCGGCACCAGCTTGAGAGAGCCTACAATGCTGTTACTACTACTACTACTACAAAATACTGATAATAATAATACACAAAGTAATATTTCTCTGCTAATGATTATTATTAATATTATTATTATTATTAGTAGTAGTAGTATAGAGGAAGACTCGTTTTACGAAGTTGGCAATAAATTGTCTGTAGGTAACGGCCGAATTAACTGGCTAAATATTATCTTCACAGTTTTATTATTAATAATAATAATAATAATAATATTAATAATAATAATAATAATA